>JAAGVU020000015.1:1364504-1390492 GCA_011763525.2 Mormyrus iriodes | reverse complement strand
CTCATACACACATTGTGTAGTATACTCCTTATTCATACACACATTGCGTAGTATACTCCTTATTCATACACACATTGTGTAGTATACTCCTTATTCATACACACATTGTGTAGTATACTCCTTACTCATACATACATTATGTACAGTATACTCATTAATCCATATTAATCGTTGCAAGAAACAAAAACCAAAATTAATTTCATTCAGAAAAATTATAATTGTTAATTTAAAAGAGGTGAAAGGTCATTGCATTGTCAGTCTCTGTGATTTTTTAAAACTTACCATACACTTACATAAGTGTAATAGTTCGTAAGTAACTTATACTTAAATTGAGTCATTTGTTACTTATCTATAATTACATTTTCTGTTATTATAATGACATTATTATTATTATTGGTGTTGTTGCTGCTGTTGTTACTGTTATTGTTGTTGTTGTTGTTCATGATGATGATGATGATGATGATTTATGCCTCAGAAGTGGACGTAAGGAAGTGGACATTACAGTGGATGACTTTCTGGAGAATTCAAACATCCAGTTCACGTCATAGTGGCGCCTATATAAAGCGACCCCCAGAATCAGTAATGGAAAAATACAGGTCCATAGCGCCTTAACTATTTACCGGCGTTTTGCTGCAGATGCCATCCCTCGCAAGTTGCCAGTGGACTCCAGGGCTGGCAGAAGGTTCCTTTCTAAAAATGCCCCCGGGCCACGCCGCTGAGACGCCGCACATGGTGGCGAACTGACAGCCGGCTGGTGGCGGCACAATGCGGAGGAGGAAATTTAATTACTGCTCGCTCTGTTCACTGTGTAAACAGCGCAAAGCCAATAATACGCTTAATTACATCTCAGAACTTCAATGAGAGACGTGTTTACAACTGCAGAGTCTAGAAAAGATAGAGCAGCAAATTGCCGCAGCATAACAAATTGCAGATACAATCTGCAATTAAAGTTCACAAATACTAGTAAATACTAAACAGTAGTGACAATATAAATAGCCACCATTCATTTATTCAGTACTGAAAATCCAGATTCTTTGACCTCGATTTTGATTCATGGCATGAACTTTCGCTTCTTAAATTTCTTCATAACAGATAGCCTTAATTGCCCCTCTCTGTGCCTTACATTAATCTTACTTTGTAGAAAACGACTGTTTAATAATTTTATTAACACATAAATAAAAGCCGACGTAAATACTTTTTAAATCGAAAATCAATTAATGGACTTGGATTGTATCTCTGAAATAAAGATTTCATATGACCTGCAATCAGACTTCAAAACGTAGCTTAAACAGTTACAGATAAGGCAAAACATGAAAGTTAAATCATTTTTGGGAAACCTAATAAAATAAACATATGTCGTTCACCAAAATTTGGCCTTCTGTGTTTACCTTCGACTCCAGAATTTATTCGTCAGAATAACTCAGTGATTCTAAATGAAACTTGAAACCACGGAGTTAATGAGAAGTGGTAACAGGTCACATCCGTCAAAATATTACTGCAATTGCCAAAATATATAGGTAAAATAACGTTACACTAATAACTTTAATAAGGTGAAACAAGCATAAGTCAGATGATGACGTAAGACGTATCTAGAAATAATATATTAAATTTCTAGTAAATTCTGTGTTTTGGTGTGTCAGAGCGGATATAGGGATGCACACAAACGTTGTGTTGGAAAACTTGACCTTGCGATCTCATTGCCAATTCATACGCAGTCCTGGGGTATTTTACCTATAAACACTAAATACTGATGGTAATGGAAAAGGTTTCATTTGTGCCCACTTGAATACGTAGTTGACTACATTTTCAAAAAACCTTTGTCTGAGTTTGTCTGTGAATATTTGATCATTTTAAAGGTTTTGATGCTGTGTGGGCAAAACAAAATGTATCTTCCTGAATGAAATATAAAAACAATATCACCCATGGAGAATGATCCATTCTTGTACTTATATTTCTGAAAAATATATATGAAATATGACATGTGACGCACATAACACAAGATGTGTAGCCTGCAATGGAGTATTGCTTGAGAGAATTTTGTTCCCCTGCAACAGAGCAGGAAAACTTGTCATGAGAAAAGTAGATCTCGTAGCTCCATAATAAATGTCATTCCTAGCTTGGGCCGATTGCAGTTACACTTTTATGTGAAATGTGTTTTATTGCGTTACTTTACGCACTTATTTCTTTGTTTGACTAATTGTGAGGAAATTCCCAGAGAATTTCCAACCGTCTTTACTTTGAAATTGCTGTTATTGGGACAAAATTTTAGACAAATGATTTCTAATATTCTTTATATGGCACCTGCTGGATTACATTGCTTGTAGGCTATTTCTGTTTAATGTGAAATACTGAATGAACAAAGACAAATAAACTTATTGGATATACAGCAGAATCTCACTCATGATATTTACAGACAAATTGAGGGAAGCCCTCAATGACCATGATTACTTGTAAAGCGTGATATTCGTTATCAAACAATAGATCTAACATAATAACTAATAAAAATAAATACTTCTAAACAAATGAATGTAAATTTAGTATCAATATAACATCTTTCCCCTCACCCTGTCCAGGGTAAGTTGAAAGATGGATGGATGGATGGGTTTTAAATAGTTCCAAAATTATCACTGATACGCTTAAGATGAAAAAAATATCAAATTAAAAAATGTCAATCTTTTGTTTCGGGGTAAAAGCCTGTTATTTTTACGATGTAATAGATCTGAAGAAACTGTCTTCACGGTGATTAGTGATAATATTTGCAAACGTAAATTTCATTAAAAAAAAATAATCGCCAGATGATTCCAAATGTATCCACATAATGTTATAAAATAACGTCCTTGGACTTGGCTTTGGCGAGGAACAATAGCATTGTGTAAACAAACACAAATAAATAGATATATAATCTCAGCTCCATTATCGCATGCAGGATTAGAGAGTTTAAACTGTTATGTTCTCTGGTGTGCTTTATTTATGTTTCCATTGCCGAATTTCAGGCCCGTTCGCCACTGTCTTGGGGCTCCCGTGTCTGCTAGTCAGCGTTTTCCGAGTGTATCGTCCAGCGAAAGCCGTCTGATGGAGACAGGAGGCGCCAGGTTATCCCCGGGGAGCTAGAAAGTCAAGGACTGTTGGTCGAAATGCAGAATAATGTAATTCTATCTAGGTTGAATTCAACCTAATTACCACCGAAAGAACAACAGGCAGAGGGGCTTGTGAATGAAAATGGGCAGGGATGACAGGCTCATCAGCGTAATCACGATATCCTAGTGTGGGAGGTTTTGGAACAGATGTACCAAAGGGCAAGAGGCAGAATGACTTATGTCAATCCGCACGTTTTTCTTCTAGGTCCTATTTTTTAAACAATCCCGGCGGTTCAATTTCTGACAGTTTAGTCAATTAATATTACCGAAACGGCAATATTGTATATTTCACAGAAAAAAAGCTAATATAAATGCATATAACAGTTTAATTTGAACTTCAATGTCAAGTGTATAATAATGATGTATGATAGCGCCGATGATGTATTGGAAGTTTAGTGTGTATCGACTACATTGAATATATTATTTCATTAACAATAAACAGCATATCAAAATGAAATTGCATTTTAATATATCCTGTATCTACGATCATATTATAAACACCAAGAACTACCAGTGCGGTAGCGATGGCACACCTTGATTTTGCCATTAATTTGCATTTATGGGTGTCACGTGGCAGATTTCCTCATATACAGCATATAACGCCATTATACATCAACACGTATCGTTTAACGTTTCTCACTGGAAGCTTTAGTTTTATTAACTGAACCAAGTGCAACCTTCAATCATTTTCAAATAAAAGTAAGGGGAATGCCGAACTTACATTTGAAAAACAGACGGGATAGAGCACACGACTATTCAAAATATTTATATAATTCGGTAAAAAAAAACGGATGGCATGTTTTGAA
This sequence comes from Mormyrus iriodes, assembly GCA_011763525.2. Lineage (NCBI taxonomy): Eukaryota > Metazoa > Chordata > Actinopteri > Osteoglossiformes > Mormyridae > Mormyrus > Mormyrus iriodes. The sequence continues at coordinate 1,386,549 of JAAGVU020000015.1, read as the reverse complement.
ATGCTTTGTCATTGCCCTTATCGTACCTTTAAAGCAGTATCGACACGGAGCGCTTTTTTAAGGTCTGACGGGTGACTTTCCCTTGAATGTGTCTTTATTGCTGTTTTTTGTGCAAACATATGGTGGTTGCTTCCTAATCCCTCTTAGAACATTGAACACGCGAGAGGGCGGCAGGTCGCACACAACTCGGGGAAAACTGTGACAAATTCCCATTGTCTCCGCTTTGCCCGTACTTTATTACCCAGAAGAGAAGCGCCGCCTCGGGGTACCGATTCATCACGGGCTTCGATACACGCTGGAACCCAACTTAGACAGCGCCTCTGGGCAACCAGCTAAAGGCTTTCATATTACAAATTAACGGGAGGGATTAGGGAGGGGTACCGCGTTGAAAAGAAGGCGCATTACATTTATGAAAATGGGAAATAAATGAAACTCGTGTATATCTTAATAGACGGGAAAGCGTAATTTTAACATAAAATCATAGCACGCTTTTTGAAAACGTATGGACAGGCCTATCTCCAGGAAACCATCATTAAACTGTGCATCTGAAGTAACCTGCTTCATAGAATGTACTGTTCCATTAAATATTCAGAAAAATACGCATATAAATATATTTATTGATTTATAAGTACTTATAGCACGATTGCTAAATTAAACTGCTCTGTTGCCGTTTATTTCTATCTGTGATATTTTGGTTAGCTATAGCTATCGTGGACATCGTTCAAGTTATATCCGACGGCTTATGAGATAACAGTGAAGTATCGCCGTCTTAGAGATTATTACAGAATATTAAATGATTAAAAAAAACTAATAAACCAACTTCATTGCCTTGAGCGAACCATTGTTGAAGATGCTACATCAGAATGCTTTATAACCATGTTTTGATTTTATATTAATTAGTTTAATTTTAACAGCAAGAGTTAATTGCGTGTAATTAAATGAAACAAGGGTTAGGTAGGCGCGAGCTGCCAGGTGCAATTCTAATATTGCTACTTAGTGCTTGAAATAATTAACATATAAACTAATTAGTTCATAACATTTTTGCCTAATTGTTGGATTGGATTAGGTCTTAGTATTGCTCTTGACAAAGGCTCGTTAAAGAAAAAAATAATAACAAACAATGGAATTAACAAAGAAAATTACTATAACAGCCGTTGTGTGGTCAGAATAGAATCTCCTAATTTAAGAGAATGTGGTAACTGAATCCAAACAAAGAGACAGTAGGACGATCATTTCTAATTTCAAAACGAAAATGATTTTAATTGCTACCGATTCGTTTTTAATGGCGACCGTACTTGACTTGCTTTAGTGCGCTCTTGTTGAAGTGGTAATTCAAAGATCCGTATAATTGTCGTGCGCGATTTTATTTTCATGAGTCTGATCGACTAATTTGCGGTGAGGTTCTTGAATAACATCCACATTATTTTCTAAGCGCTCAAGGCACTGTCGAGAATTAGCAGATGATAATAAATTGTTATACGAGTCCCTGTAATAAGTTAAAATACATTTTGAATCCATCCGTGAAGAGTAAGGTTGCATGATTATCTGTAATTATTAAACCTTTCTGCAAGCGCCTTGTTAAATACGCCCGTCTTCTCTAAGCCATTAATTATATCTATATTAATTTAATCTTAACTCCAGCGTTACGGAAACATATCTTAACCTTCAAAAAATAATATCATGCACAAACACCACAGTTTTCGCATTCATAATGCATTTTCCTTCAAGTCGGTTAAATGTAAAACACGTGAATGTTTCATACATAAATTCCCCATCAAGCTGAAATATGCGTCACCGTTCATTATTGATATAGATTCGAATACACACAATTGATTTTTATCCTTCCCCTAGCCACCCTGAGCAACTGAGAATTATTTTCATTCTCGCAAAAGCTGAAATAAGTGCGTAATAAAACGATGATATATTAAATTCGTTTTCCCCGTGTTGCGGTTTTATTATAAGCCATTTTTCATTTTTATTGAATTGAAACTGAGCAATCCCAAGTCTTGCTTCAGGCAGAGAAAGGTTAAATTATTTGTGCCGATCAGCATCGCTGTTAGCCTTACCACTAAGACAAATCTTGTTTTTCTCTTTTATCTTTAAATTTTGATTTTGGTGATTGAAGCATTGCTGTGTTAAATATTGTCAATACATTGCAAACTGATTATTTAAATCTGTTATATAACCAAAGTGTTTCCCTAAACCGATGGGAAAGTGCATGGTAGCTTAAACGCTAAATAAAAAAATGTAGACAGGACTAATTCCAAATAAAGACTGAAGTGCTTTACTTTTACCGGCGTAAAAGAAAACAATAAAGTTATCTTAGCAATCAAAAATAGCCAGGGCAAAGAACATTTTATCAAATGCATAAACGTGCTGAAAAGAGCGAGCTACTCCGATATGGTGAGAAACGATTATACTTGTTAGTAATTACGTCAATATTTTACGGTAAAATTTAAAGTATGGCATTATAATTGTTGAAAAACGAGCTTAATTATATACTTACATGTATTAAACACACAGCATCAGACATACAAGTCTACAGTATAATTAGGAATTACCGGATAAATACATCGAAATGAAAATTAGTTTATGAACATCGAATTTATAGTATGTTATAAATAATATTATTGGCGAGTAATATTGTATTCCCGCGCTACAGTACAAGTCAACTAGGTACATTCATAAAACCGGGAAAAGGGGTTTTAACCCTTGATATCGGCAAATTTGGGTCTGATTCAAATCAAACATCACAGCTTTAGACCTTAACTCTGACAGTCACATTCAAACATTTTTCATTGCTTCCATGACGTTATATTATATGTTTCGACATGTCATACGAAATAATGAACATTTCCCACGTTTATACCGTTACGTGGTATAAAAAGGAAAGGATAAAAGTAATTCCTTTTTGTCATCACAAGATAAATCATGAGTGAGTGGTCATATTAAAATGTAGCAGAATTAATACACGGTTACAGCCTTTTCATACAAAGACACGTTTATTAAGCGTGTACGTTTATGTGTTTATGTTACTTAGTAATCATATAGGCCTATGGGTGAGAGAACACATGTACCTAAAAAAAATCCGTGCGCGACATGGGTATGGTAATAAAAAGCAAATCATTTCATTCTTGGGTGACAGTTCATCTATTTGATGACAGCTTTGCAAAAAAATCGCTTGTAAAATTTTTAAATCAAAGACGAGACCGGGGAAAAGAGAACTGTATCTTTAAGAAGTGAGAGCGAATTCAAAGACCCTGCCTCTCTGGAAATTCAATAGCCAATGAATGGGTGAATCCCGGGGTTTTGGCAGCGGGAGAGTCTCACCTGCGCAAAATCACTCCGACAAGCGCTAAAGCAAAGAAATCCCAGCTTTCAAAAATTAATATATACATGCTTATAACTGCTATAACAGCTTTATATCGTATTATCACATGATTTTCATGGAGTTGCACAACGAATGTCGTCCTTTTTCGCTCTAGCGGAGCAACTGTAGAAAATACGGCTGCATTTCGCTATACAGACGTTTTCACGTCAGTCGGAAACTCTTCAGTTTTCAGATTTTGGTTTTTAAAAGCGTCCTTTAATCGCGGTTTGGCAGCTGTTATTGTTTTTTTTTTCTCTGAAGTTCGTGACCAGTCTCCTCTTCAGCAATGCATGTAGATAATGGATATTGCTATTCCAGGGCCCCAGTTAGAGACCTCATCGCGATGGATTAATTACCGGGCTTCTGCAGAATCGCTTCGTTTTCTGGACATCGCATGGACACAGGTGGGCCGTTCACCATTTCCAGCGCTTTAGTTTGTGGATTTTCGAAAAAAAATTATCTGGCCTGCACACGGCACCGAGTAAACACTTGTTTACTGTAACAGAGAGGCAAACAACAAACAAACAGACAATGGAACATACTGGGATAGAGGAAGCGAACCAGACGCATCAACAGCACGAACCCATTAGTTTTGGAATAGATCAAATTCTGAACAATACGGAGCAGCCCAGCAGCTGTATGCTACCGAACCGAACCAGCGAGGCGGACTATCAGCTGGCATCCAGTGTCTACGCAAACGGCTACAACAGCGTCTACAATCCCGCCTGCTCCATGGCAGCCGGACTTGCGGGCTCGTACAATGTGAACATGAACATGAACGTAAGCATGAACATGAACGTCAACGTGAACTCGGGGAATTCTGGAGGGGTAATTCGGGTTCCGGCCCACAGACCGATGCCGCCGACGCCCCATCCGCCTCCCGCGACACATCCACCGAGCATCTCAGCGGGCATGCCCACGGTGCCCGCTGTCCCCAGCATGGGGAACGTGGCGAACTTTACGTTTCCTTGGATGGAGAGCAGTAGGAGATTCGCAAAAGACAGGCTGACGGGTAAGAAGGCTTCATATTGATATCTTTGGAACAGAAACGGTGATTAAGGAGCACTGCTTACAATCGCGGTCCAGATTTCAGTGGCAACACTTTTCAGTTACACTAATAGCGCGCAATTTCCGCTGTTATTTGACTGTGCGGAAATCTAATTGTGCCGATTATCTCACTGCTAGCTTCACATCGATTAAAGTGAATTTTACAATAGTTTATGGTTATTTAGCCAAAGCCAAAATATTATACAAACTGATTAATAAGTGGTCATTTATCACGCACTATAAAGCCTCCTTTCAGAGAATCATCCTGTGTAAGGACATTTTAAATAAACAGCAACGCCTTATAAATCAAAATGTTTACCGCTTATGACATAGTTGATAGGGCTGCGAGAAAGCGCTCTAGATTAAATCAGGAGTGTACAAGTCGGATTCCTCATTTTAACAAGACGGTAAGCCTTTTTTCCAGCATCAATAGACATGTATTTTGTCAACTGCGTTTTAGATGCAAAATAAAGCGTTTTGAAAACTATTTTTTGGGAAATAAAAAGAAAGACGCCTTGCATTCGTCAGCACATGCCATTATTGTGCCATCGTGGACATAATTTCGACCCAAGTTTATATTTCATTATTACGGAACGGTCACTAAGTAGGTCCAATTGTATTGTATTAGCCGACGTATTTACAAAGAATAGCGTACATTTTGCAGTACTGTTTACATCTGTGTTTAGGGTTGTATGTTTGCAAGGTTATTAACAAGACAAAGTATCAGTTATATTATATTTTCTCTAGACGACTGTCCATACTTTTTAATCAAATAACATCATTCAAAATAAACTGCCATTGAAAAAATGTTTTTCTTGCCTTTTCGGTATTTTTATAATTGCACTTTTGTAATTTTTCTTCTTCACGGTATGGGTTTTAAAGATGGGCCATACACGAGTTAATACAGAATCCAGTGCAAAGGTTTTCACTGTAGGCCTGTATATTTAACAAAACGCCTTTAATGTAATATAACAGGCAATATTGTTATTAATGTGGTGCAGGCTGTCAAATGGACCTTTTAATGCACTTAACACACATTTAAAGTTGGCAACAGATATACATATAATGGTGCCTTTTATTCAAACAATGTGTGTCTCAACTTAGGCCCAGTTTATGAACAACAACTGTGCACCTTCATCTATTAATACTGTTAATATAACAACAACAATCGGTGATAATAGTTTTGGTTTTCTTCGTATTATTTATGACTTTATGAACACATGTTGTGTCGTTTCCACACTTTCGTTTCAGAAAAAAAATAGCCGTCATATTTCTGGGCTACTGTTGATTTTTTACATTTAATATAAACGAATTACTCCATTAAGATACAAGGTAGCAGGCAAGCTTTGGATATTAAGTTGTTATGGGTATTAATTTGGACATTAAATTGCTTTCGCGAAGAAGCGTCTGTGAAGTGCAATTGTTCGAGTCTTTTTTTTAACAGCAGAGCGAATCGAATATACTTTCCGTTGCGCTTTTCCCGTTGATTGATTTAGAACATATTTTCTTCGCTCTGAGATTTCCTTTGCTTTGGATTGGTCAAGCCACAAGTGTTTGATTCAGCATTTCCAGTATTAACCTTTGTCAGAACGGTCAAAAAATCCAAAATCCAAAAAATTAATTTTCTTCTTTAAATAAAAGATGCATGAACGCCCACTGATTTATTGGGGGGAAAATGATCAAAATGACAGTATACATTACATTAGGCCTGTGTATCCATGTTTCAACAACAACAACAACAACGATGATAATAATAATAATAATAATAATAATAATAATAATATACAATAGCAGCACAGCAGTAATATTCAGATTGTTCTTAGTATGTTTAATATGTCTTATTTTACTAATTATATGGCGGATTATTATTATTAATATTATTATTATTATTGTTGTTGTTGTTGTTGTTGTTATTTTAGATACTGTTTCCTTTCTGTATAGTGTAAGGTTTTGGCTGCGTTTCCTTGAGTCGCTCTCTGTGGTCTGATCTTGTTATAACTGTGCGGACACTCGCCTTTTTTCTATTGCTACTAACCTGGGAAAGGCCAGTCATCGAGGTACGAGCCTTGGGGAGCGAGCACAGACCCCTTCTTCGTCGTGCACCAACGCTGAAATGTCAAACATACAGTCTGTAGCAAAATTAAAAAGACTTCGGTGTACGTTACTGTCTAGTAAGGAGAGGTTCTGATCTAATCTGGGCCCAGGGACATATACTGTCGGCATAAACAGTCACTAGCGACTGCGTCTCATCCAAAATCAGTTGCAAACGATGATTTTATTCGCGATATGCTCTTTCTAAAATACGCATAAATGAAATCCGAGGGTGGTGCGCAGACTTTCAGGTACTCTTTCTGCCTAAAAGATGCAGTGCCGGGAAGGTTCATAGCGCAGTACTGAGTGCACCCTGGTACGCGTTTTTTAACAGGGAACAACTGCGCATTCTGAATCGGTAAATGAATAAGTTCAACATCAGCTCCCCCGGTGCTTAGTGTGGCCATCCTGAAACAACGTTTGTCTGAAAAGGATCAGTTTTAGAGCTTCATTAATGACATTTTAATTGCCGTTTGAATGACATAATTTATATAATGTATAGACACTGATCGTATTCTAGGTTATTAAATGTATATCATGTAAATCTCAAGAATATTAGGAAAGACCCATTTAATGAATTACTTTCCTTAATAAATTACGTTTATAATACTTTGTGATAAAATTGTGTCGTATAAGAGCCTTTGTAATATTATATATGATTATTTCAATTCAAAGTTAAATTTTAAACAGTAATCATCATTACAGACGCAAATAACCTATAATCATGAACAATTATGGCACAAACAACAGCAGCAATAACAACAATTAATACATAGTATTTCAATGAAATGTAATTAACTCAATGCTATTATCAGTTATGCCTCCTGCACAAGACATATTAATCATTCTCTTGCTGATTTTTATTCTTGCATCGCAACAAGCCCAATATAAATTTATATTATCAACTTAATTATCAATTAAGATGATAAATTACACAAGTGTCCTTTTTGTATAATAATAATAATAATAATAATAATAATAATAATAATAATAATAATGCGAGTTAAAACCCAATTTGGCGCTCTAGTTTATTGTATTGAAAACGTGAGCTTGATAACGTATCATAATTCTCAATTAAAAACAGAAAATCAATAAAAAGTCATAATTAGTTCATGGAGACATCCGTCAGAGGGTGCCCATTGGAGTCATTGAGATTCTTTTTGCTCTCACATTATGAATGATCTTAAATTCACTCCGATCTGTGCAATATGAGTAAGACTCTAAACTGACGTCACACATATTTACAGAGGTAGAAACTGGGAACAGTATGGATTTCTTCTCGTTTAATATTCAGAAAACTAGGGTTCTCATTAATTATTGATAGAAGGGATAGATATGTCAGCTGAAAAAGCTCTCATGTAAATATACTTATGAAGTATATTCATAGCCACAAAGGGCCATACGTTTATCATAAATGAGCCGCTGAAATAGAATGGGTAATAGATACCCGCAGTATGGCGCACTAGCGTAACTGTATTATACAAACACTAAAGACTTTACGCTCATGATTTCTGTAGTAAAAAAAACTTGGAGGATGTGCGTTTCCTAAAATTGTGAGATTTTTTTAACCCACTTAATGTTAATTATCAATTAAGATGATAAATTACACAAGTGTCCTTTTTGTATAATAATAATAATGTAATGTATCGAAAATTTACATCCATCCATTCATACATACATACATACATAAATGCATACATCCATCCATCTATCCATACTTATTTCACTTATCCTGGTCACTGTGGCAGGGACTATTAACACATATTACATATTTACATATTAAGAGAAAATGGCAAATTTGAGCTGTCCACATCAGATCATTTAATAGTGTAAAATTAAGTCGATTTCAAATTCATTCTGTCACAATTAACCAAACAACAGAATTGCTTTGGCACATTTACATTTACAATGTAAAATAAACACATAGCTCCGAAAAACATCGAGTAAAGAGGAAAAAAAACATCTCCTTCAAATGGGCTCTCCTTACATATTAGATTGCTGTTCGGAAATTTACCGCAAATGTCACATCGCAGAAAAAACCGCAGGATAGGGATGTGATAGGACAAAGGTATTTGAACATCTCTTAGAGGGCTGAAACTGTACCCCTGCTTTTCTTCGGCATTTTGGACAGCTTGCAAGTTTATACTACTGAAGTAATTTATTATAGCTTGTCGTCTCATGTTAAATAGTAAGTTCGGCTTTTCAGTCTGTACGGGAAAAAAGTCTGTTGTTGGTACTGGCTAATGAATTGGATTAGATTTTCAGTAAATAGATAACATGATTAATTTGATTCGAAACAGAATCGGAACGTAAATACAGTTGATGAAAATAAAACAAATTGATCTACAATATGAACACTTGCGTAAGTCCGGTATATGAGGCCGCGTTACAGGTAAGTTGGCCTTCTCCGTACATTTAACTTTATGGAAAAAACTCTCAATGTAAAAAGCGAGCAGTAGCCCCAAATCCATACAGGCGTAAAAATAATTTAGGCGACGAATTTAGGAAGACTGATAGAGATACAGCTAGGCTACACGTAGGCCTATAATGTGTCGCTAATGAAATACTGCACTTTACCAAGCGAACAACTGAATCAGATTTATATGCTGTTTATGTGCCAAATGATGAAAATGTAAAAAATGTAAATGTTTATATGCTCTAAGCACACCAGCTTCGTTGATCACTGCCGCAGCGCAGAACATTAATACATCCAGCAATTACCTGTAATTTCAGTCATTATTCAGTAGGCTATCTGTATCTTGTAGGCCATTTTAAAACCCACGTATTACGTCAGTTTCTGTTCTATAAATTATGTTTGACCAAACGTTTTAAGATACGCCCAAATAAACCCACATTACAGCATGTATAAAACTTTCTTTCCAAACCGTTTCGTAAAATCGTGGTAAAATAGACATAAAGTCTTAAAGTAATATTACGGATGGCTGAAAAAGAGAAAAAACGTCTCCCAGAATGTTTTATTATCCCTTTAATATTACATTTCATATTTCGTAGTCCAGGTTCAATAAAATTGAAATTATGGCCGTACATACAAGAAGAGATGTAGGCTTCCGCAAGGACGGCCTTTTACCCCGCTTGCATCCGAACATAAATCCTGTTCTCATGGAAATTAAATTGCAAGACTATTGTTGTCATATAAACATGTTAAAGACGAACGGCAAGACTGTTAAATTGTAACCCGGAGAGTTACTCGGTTATTCGCCTCCCTAAACACTGTAATAATGTCTGAATATTTCCTAAGTCATGGGATTGTCAGTAGCGGTCGTACAAATGCATCGCCTATAATAATACACAATTGAAATTCGCTTATGCGTACAAGCTTTCAAAGATATTTTTTGTGGCGGGAGGCGGGGGGCGGGGGGGATTAATATTGATACATTCAATAGGTCTCACCCTGTGTTTTCGATGTACTTTCTAGGAAGACGTAATGCCGAAACCGCCAGAAAGTATTCAGAAATAGAATTCGCCCTGCTAAACAATTAAGGAAAAGTGCATTATCTTCTGGTAACTAAATGTACTAATGATTAATGCTTTCATATGCAGTTAGGTTTTGACCAAGTGGGTCTGTGTCCTATGCTATTTTTGAGTTAAGTTTTTGGGAAAATCAATAACAATTACAGGTCAATTTATTTAAACAATGCACTATGTACTGTTTACATCTCTTAAAGACTCAGTGCAGGGCCTGCATAAATGTGCTTGCCTGCATTAGTGTGTGGAACACTGCAGCACTCAGTGCAAAAGCAATATTGGAAATATCCCTCCTGGTGCAGGGAATTAAAGACTAGCAGGCCATCTTCCTTTGTTGTTATTAGAGGTAATGGTACTAACAGGCTCTCCCTGCCCTCCCCTCTGTGTCTGGAGGACCTCAGTGCTCAGGAAGCCGCTCCTAAGGACCAGCGAGCTGCCTGCAGGGTCGTGCAGCCCAGGCGGGCCTCGACACGCTGCAGTTTGGCTGAAAATGCCCTGTGAAAGTCAGCAAGCGTTGTGATGGGCCCATGTTGTCCCAGTAATGGCAGGCTCGTAGTGGTGGGACAGCCATATAGGGTGCCAGGTGGTGATATTACTTTACACACAGGCTGTTAGCTGGCATAAAACGTTGCATTTCTGGGAATACTAGGGAGTCTGACAATAATGCCTCTGCCCCCCCCACCACTCAGTTAAACCTGGATTGATATAAGCTAGGTGTATAAAAGGACAGTGACACTGATTTTAGTGAAAGGCAATTGTGTCCAGCTCCACAGCTCCAGCAAAACGGAAGCTGGTTTATTGGCTGACAGAGAAGCTGTTTATTTTCCAAAGAAGTAGATTATTATTATTATTATTTTATTTTTTTGTGCTTCAGCACCCATAGTAATCGCAGAAAAGAATATACGATGGCACAAAGTGCTTTTCCAGCAGGTATAATAAATAGGAACAGATGTCGCTGGTAGATTTCAATATTATCTTTTGAATCTTTCACAGTTATATTTATTGGATTGTCGCAAAGGTAATATTCACAGTGGGGAGACACCATGTCACAGAAGGTGTTATTAAGTAGAAATGATCTTGTTACAGGCTGCAATTTCTCAGTGCCACCGTGGATATATTTTTTTTATGCTAAATTTTATTAGTCATACGAATCGTCAGTTCTGGTGACACGATTCAGAAAGAGGAGCTTTATTTCTTGTCTAACACATTTCGGCAGCACTAACCGGCGTTTGGAATGGGATTATGGGATGCTGATGTGGGATTTATCTACAGGTTTGCATTCTGTATCATGACTGCTGGATGCAGGACATGTTTTGTGCGAGTAACCTATAACTACGAAAAGGCTTTTGCTGAAATAAAATTAAAAATGCGTATTAGTAGCGCAGTTTTTCTCGATTTCGTTAGCTACTGTTAACACTAACATCTAACGCTGCATGATCTGTCTAGAGATTGAGAAATCCACCCAAAGGCAAGGTGTCTCGTTCTAAATTACAGCTTGTAAATGAATATATTTATGTGGCATGGCTAGTTTATCAAAGAAACTCTAGTAAGAACATTGTTGACCTTAAAGGTGGTATTTTGAGTCTTCATATTACATAGCGTTTGTTTGTAAGCTTTACATGGGGTGTGCTTGTCCAATTGTTACTAAATACTGGGGTTTAAAATTACTCCTGTGTTTGTTATAAGAAATTATAGCCATTTTTTTGAGGAAATGTAACACCCAATGATTCTAGGTGTATTTCTCCTTAATTAGTTTAATTAGACATCTCATTTTAACATCAGCCACAGGAGATTAATCCTGTGGCATCTGGGACGACATCATAACGATGTCATTTAGGTGGGGAAAGAAGCGGTTTATTTCCCATCAACCCCCGAAGTGTGTATGGCAGCGTTGACGTTGATGGCCCAAGCTGAGTGCAGCCTGTTAATCTGTCAGCATATTGCCTCGCTGCTTATGGCACCCACCGCAGATGCGCTTAGAGATCCACGGTGGTCTCCTCGGCAACCAAAAAGAAAAAAAAAAACAGCAGCCCCCGCAGTAATGTCGCCTACCAGGAGCACTATAAAACGCAGATCTTCCCCATTGTTTTCATTCACAGAGATAGTGACCGGTGTACAATGGATAAGGACAATCACAATCAGAGACACTTCAAAGCTGCTGGTGGATGTTTCGAGGGCCCATTCAAAACAGCTTTGAAAATGTCAGGTGCCCTCAAGCACAATGACTCACAATATTTAAAAAATTATCATCTTTAATATGCCTCTTGACACAGTAAAATACCACTTACAAACATTTTTAATTTAGGTGTCCTGCCCAAAGGCCTGATTTGAATGACATCTTTAGGACCTCATCAGGCTACGCTGTTTATATAAGCAAAAAGTTTATTACATCAAATATCTCACCTTTGATTTATGTCTGTATATTTAAAGGCGTATTTGTAAGGGACTTTTTAATTATAGTAAAAGATATTAGCTGTATTTTCTGCACTACATAAATTTAATGTCGTTTCTGGCATTGCATTAAACGAAAAACAAAGACAAAAAAATACAAATTGAACATGAGTAGCTTTTTCCGAAGCTGCCCTAGATGGTATGCTCTCCCTGGGTGGTGACTCCCCCCTGAACCCACCTCGGCACGCCTGGGACTGGCACCCTGACCGTCTCTCCCTCTGTCGTTCTTCAGCTGAGCAGGCAGTGGATGGACAAGCAGGAGGCCCAGGAGGGAGCCTCCACCCTGGGCTCGAGGGGGAGGTCAGCAGAGCCTCCACCTGGAGCTCTGTGGAAGCTTTAGCCAAACAGTATTACCCTGATCTCGCCGTGCTGCGAGATGCTAGTCCACTCCTGGACTACCCCTTTCTCAAGGGCGTTTGCCCAGGTGAGTTAACCCCTGAAGACCGGGGGTGTTAGCAACCCAAAAAGCCCCCACCAAAGGAGGGTTATAAGTATTTTTCCTTTTGAAGTATCTAATCTTTCCTTTTCGACAAATCTCTTCAGTATCCAATACAGGGAAAGTTATTTAACACAAACAGGCGCCCTGGCGCTACTTGCCAGTATGTGAATAACCTCATCATATCAAACGTGGACTGACGTCGCTTCATTTTCAAAAGATGTTACAGCGTAGCTATGAGTGTAGCACTGCCTCGTCAGTAACATTGTTACCGACAACACCAGGGATATTTTTTGTTAAGCAAAATGTGCAGCTGATGGGGATGTAACCAAGCACCTGTAGGTTTTTTTTTAAGACGTATAGTTCAGTTCTGTAAAGTTATGAGTCGAAGAAATGGTGATTTGTTTTCAATGATCAAATAAACTGCGGAATCAGGCAAGACCGAATATATTCATGATTCGGAGCTGTGGGAACAGCTGTATTATTTATTAGTCGACGACCGGCGAGACAAGCGATTTCAGTTACGTCAGTGTGCGCCATAGAGATCAGCGGTAAGCACGAACAGACTGCAGTTTTCATGCAGTTTTTAGATAGTTAATAAAAAAGAATCTTAAAAAGCGGATAATGTAATAAAAGTCCAATGATTCCCATAATGGGGTGTGGTATTAGAGTTGTATAATATATATTGATGTAAAGCAGGAAATCTAGAAATTTAGAAATTCAGTAATTTACGGTATTGCTTAATACATTCATAAATATATTTTTTACAGTTGTTTAGTATGTCTCATGTTGTTATAATTGATGGGAGATGGGAGATTTATCAAAACTTCAGAAACTATGAAAACAGTTGATATGTTACATAAATATATAATAACAATATGAGATGCTGTGAAAATAGTTAAAGGGATTGCATTTGCGGTGGTTTTCATGACTATTCTTTTTAGCTACCTAACGTTAATTTGCGTAATATGCTTTAAACAACACAGAGACATTCACGCAAAAGTAATGGTCGTGCAGAATGGGAAAAGCGCCGTGTTTTCATTCCCAGAATGTCGGCGGGTCACCCGACAGGCTGGCACAGAATGTTTAACCCTGTCCCCCCCGCCCCCCAACAGCGGCCCTCTCGCCATTCTCGGTGACCCGAAGGATCGGCCACCCCTATCAGAACCGGACGCCCCCCAAGAGGAAAAAGCCGCGCACCTCCTTCTCGCGCGTGCAGATCTGCGAGCTGGAGAAGCGCTTCCACCGGCAGAAGTACCTGGCATCGGCCGAGCGCGCCACCCTGGCCAAAGCTCTCAAGATGACTGATGCCCAGGTCAAGACCTGGTTTCAGAATAGGAGGACAAAATGGAGGTAGGCGTGCATCCTTTTAACAGAATCAGAATATTTAATATGTAAATAAAAGACGTTTGTTTGTATTTAATGTCTTTTTGGGGCTCATGAATGAAGAATATTGGAGTTAAAGGGGGCCGATTGTAGGGCTGCCTGACAGCATGAATCTCAGCAATTCCCGACATGTTTCCATGTGACACTGAGACGTAAACGTGACGAAGGCTTTAATTGAAGATCAGCAAGGTTCTGGGTTCCGATTCAGCGTATCGCGTCGGGTTTAAAGCTGACCGTGCACGATGCTGAATGCCTTTAAAAGCTTTTAGGTATCAGAGACGTCCGTGGCCCCCGTATCTGATCGTTATCGAGGCTTTTTGCAGGGCGTTTAGCCGGAGCTCCCTGTTTGCTGACTTCATTCAGGATGTTGACCAGCTACGACATGCTCTCCCATCTAAACTTGTTCATATAAAAATGAGATCATTTTATATGAATTGCTATTTAGAATCCTATGTTGATTCATTTTTAATAATAATTTAAACACGTGCTGTAATCATTATTAAATACACTGTGAAGTCAAAACAATGGTGATGTTTTAACATTTGGATCATTTGCAATAATAATGTATTGTTTCACCATTAGTATCAACATGCAGTACTTATGCATTCAGTTTATTACGTACACCTGCTTGCTAATACTAACGGCCTGCTTCTACAGACAGCTGAAAATGAATATATATAGCAGTCACGGTCAAGAGGTTCAGTTACCATTCAGCTACGTATTAGATCGGCCAAGTCACTTGATCTAAGTGATTTTGAATGTGGTATTGTTGTTGCTGCCAGACATGGCGGTTCCAGCAGTGCAGAAAGAGTCACCCTCCTTCGATTTTCGCACATTATGGTGTCTAGAGTTTACAGAGAATGCGTGAGGAACAAAATACAATCAGTCTTTTTTGGTGTAGGACATAAGTCATGCATAACAGTAGAGATTTTCATTTTTCAAAGCCAGTACATATGCCTAAATACTGCATTAAATCCAAATGCTCCCGGATCTGTTTATAATCAAAATAAAACAACATCTGTGATGTTTTTCTGTTCTCAGCTGTGAATATTCTTTTTTTTTATCCAGCCCTTCTATTTTTATGCTCTTTTTTCTACTTAAAACACATGACTTGGTTTTAAGCTTACGTTCAGTTTTTTGTTTAGGTTTCAGTGGCATTTCTGTGGACAAAAAAACCCTCGTTAATGAGAGAGGTCAGAGGAGAATGACCAGACTTGTTAAAGCTGACAAGAAGTCCAGAAGTGCAAAAATAACAGCTTAGTACAGCAGGGGTGAGCAGAAAGGCTTCTCTGAACATAGAACTTATCAAGCCATGAAGCAATTCTGGAGGCACTTAAGGGTACCCAACAAACAAACAAACAAACAAACAAACAAACAAAAGAAAGAAACAAACAAACATGCAGCAACTGCGATGAATCAGGATCCAAAAAAACCCTTGTGCACATTATATTTTGCTGTGATTTTAATTAAAATCAATCATTATGTTAATAGTGAATGTATAATACAATAACTTAATAACTGAGTAATACACTTGTAATAATTATTGGGTTATTAGTCGAAATGCGCAGAATCCTGGTCGTTCGCTCCGAGAGCTGGAGAGGTTTTAGTTGCCAGGATCCCAAATACTGCTTACAGAGACAAGAGCAAGATTAGATTATTGCCCTTAAAAATTCACTGAGGGCCTAATGGTCATGAAACAATAATATTATTTGCTTGGCTTGTCTTTTTTTAATATATATATAAAAAATCTTGACCCAGCGAAAAATGTTCCAGCTCTTAAAAGGTTTCCTTGGCCTTGCTGTCCGAAGCAATACTGATGCAGAGGTTTGAATAATGGAACACAGTGATCAACGAAGAAACATAAGCCTGATACACTCAGCGGACGATCCTTTTAAAATAAAGGGGCAGACAATCGAATTATAACGAGGCTTTTATTCCATCGGATTTACAAGCAAGGCTCTGCAAGGAAAAAGGCTGTTTCTGTTTGTTTTCAACAAAGGGGATGTCGGGCTTGAATGCCTGAACTTTACACTTTTTTTTTTGTTCAGATGTAGGAACATCCACTGTTTTTTGTTTTGTTTGTTTCGATCGCAAAGTGTTTGGGCATTCTGAGAAAATGTTACGTTGTATGTATTTACAGTTTCCTCAGAATAATGCCGTTCAGAATTCAGATTGGGAATGAATTGATAATTTAATAACAAGTTATGGTGGAAGACTTTTGATGTAGGACCCAGATCATGCATAGCAGGAGAGGTTTTAATTTTTCAAGGCCAGTACATATGCTTACCGTCTGCAGTATAGTCAAGTGCTCCAGGATCTGTTTATAATCAAAGCAAGATTACATCTGTAATATAAAACTATTGTATATAACTGTGTGATTAGGTGTGAATGCTTTTCTTAACCAGCCATGGTATTTTTACACTTTTGTCTGTTTAAAATGCAGAATTTGTTTTTAAGTTTCCAATCAGTTTTTTGTTTCTGTTTTTTGTGTCATCTTTTTTAAACTGCAGATGTACAACATGTAGCATAATGGCAAATGTCTGAAAAAGATACAGGTGATATCAATGGCACATACAGTGTATTGTAAATTATAACTGGAATTTCTCATTATTCAAACAATGTGTTTATCTATGATGTTCTGCGTACAGGACAGAAAGAGGAAAAAACAAAAAATATTTTTTTTGTTTTTCCCCCTCCCACCACTAGGAGGCAGACAGCAGAAGAACGGGAAGCAGAGAGGCAGCAAGCCAATCGCCTGATGCTACAGCTCCAGCAAGAAGCTTTCCAGAAAACCTTGAGCCAGCCCCTGCAGCAGGACCCTCTGTGCCTGCACAACTCATCCCTCTACGCCCTGCAGAACCTACAGCCCTGGGCTGAGGACAACAAGGTGACCTCCGTCACCTCTGTCGCGTCGGTGGTGTAACCCAGGCGGCAGCAGGCAGACACACCAAGCAGGGGGGAGGGTCTTTTTTTGGAAAAAGTGGTAGGGCGTCAAAAGCGAACGCTCACTGGCGCACGCAGGAGAGGCCCATGTGACGATGTGTTTTGGACGGGTGTCCCGTTCTCGTCGTGTCTCTTACCCGCTGCTTCAGAAACGTAACGGACTGGAGCTGACACAATGCCACGTGTCGCATGTTTATTCGGGGGGGGTGGTGTTATTCTGCTGCATTGGGGTTAAAAAGAGGTGCTGATGTTTACACATGGACGACACTTTCTCATTTAATCGTATGTGTATTCCCTGCAATTCCGTTTTTTTTGTAAAGAGTATGGCAGATCTGGACGTGAAATCTTGTGCTGTGATGGGTGGCATTAAAATGGACGTAGCAGAGAAAGTCTCCTAGACGAAGCTCTGTATTTACACCTGCGTCGTTTTCCACACCTGAATCTGCCGACTGTATTGACACATGACCTTGACTTGACATTTTTACTTTTCCTTCAGCGGTCTGTCTAGCCGAGGGAGGAGCTTTGCCCTCATCACCAGGGAAATTTGACACGTCCCATAGATGCCCGTCACCAAGCCCCGCCCCCTGTCAGTCAACACTCGCCAGAAGACTGAAATACTAACTCTGGCTCACTGCAAAGTGTCTTGTCTCTTTCCTTGACCTTTAGTTTTTCATTTTGGAGGCGTGTACAATGCATGATATTATTTTGTGTGTGCTTGGAACTACCAGTAAAGTCAACGGCTGCCCAGACGCGGTCATTTCTGAAACCTTTGGGTGGTTTACAGACATTGGCTTTTTCTACAGAGTCACGCCGGATTCACCGTGACAAACCATCTAAGGTTTTTTTTTACATACAAAACTTTGAGATCCTATCAAAGCCCTACTGTATTCACTTGATTTCTTTGTCGTTCCCCCAGAAGAAGATATCATAGGTGTTTCTAACCCCACGCACACACAGTCATAAGCTGATGCAACAGTTAAAAAAAAAAACACTCCAGTGTTGTTTGTGCGAAACACTGTGTACGTCTCCTTATATATAAACACAAAATAATCGAGGCAGATCAGCGCCTTATCGGAAAGTCTCATTGAAGTCTTGACCCATTTTGACCAGCCGAGATGGGAACTGGGATTTGTGAAAACAAAAAATACAGCTCCTGAAGACTTGTACCAGACTGCATCGCAGTGGTTACTAGCTGAGGAAAGCTGCGGGGGCTCGGTGGGAAAGGAAGGGGGTGGGGGGCCTGATGTTGTTTACAAAGAAGACTTCCCGATGCCACACTTTAGACAGCGTAAACACCTTATTGTCCCAGCTTAACGTAAGAGCCATCACGGTTAGTCATAACAGAAACGCCATGGCTGGATGTCGGAAAACATCTCTATCAGGGCTGATCTCTGGGGGGGGGGGTGAAGGGAGTGCAGGGCTTGTTCATCAGCAGTGCGTGCAGAATCTTTCAAGCAAGGAAATGAGGCTTCACGCTCGTCGGCGCTAATCAGCGCTGCATGGCAGACGCTGGTAGGAAGTACGACGGTTTACCTCAGCCTGTTATGGGTCTGAAAACAAACAACCGGGCCAGCCAATCAGAGGCCGTTTTTCCTGGCTAAGGGTCCCCATTCGCTCTCTTGGAGGGACGGCCAGGCTCCCTCCGACTCTCGCATACTTGCATATCAGTAACATGTATTTTCTAATGTGAACAGAATGCTGTCACGGTAGTACTTGAAATACAGCGATTAATTATCTTGTGCAAGTTAATAGAACATTTTCTTTTTGTGATATCCGACTCTTCCTGAAAGGCCTTTGATGTTCAATAGACTATTTAAACCTGAAGAAAAATTGACATTTTATACTTTCAGTTGGCTGCCAAAACAACTGTTCATCATGTTTTTCCATTTTCACTTTTACCTAGAACTTCCGCATATAAAAAGGAAAATATTTATTCACTTTTAAATAAAGATTAATATATGGACTTTGAAGTCTCTCATCACATTAGCATGCCTTACTAATTAATTTTAATTTTTGATTATTGTTTTTGTATTTTTAAGTTTATATTATGTCCCACTGGATCATTTTATGTTGACTATAACCTCATCGCAAGTCTGCTGTTCTCAGCTACCATTGTATCGTACTCAGAAGAACAGACCTGCCATATTTTATGATATATAAATAAAGGAGATGGGTTCTCCTATGTTTTCTTGTGGTTTTAAAGTGGCATATTGGTAGAATTGTGGTACTTATATGTCCTGAACTGATTTCTGAACAAAACCACAGGTTTATATTTCAAATTTCACTGTTTACGATTGAGACACCCTTGGAATTAGGATGCGACCAGGACATGATTTTATATAATTTCATTGGAAAAGGTGAAATCAGAGCTTAACTTATGTAAATTAAAGTCAGCCCCATCTTATCTATCCATTTTTTTCACTTCTGTCATAATAACATCACACAAGCAAAAAAGGGATCAAGAAGATATTAACAAAAACATGACAGGTTAGGGCTGAACACTAATTTGTAGCTTAATATCTGCAGTTCATACAAAGTTAAAACCCACTTCTCATTAATTCCTTCCTGTAATCCATGTTATATAAAGAGCAACCATGTAAATGACTTTGAATCATGCCCAACCCTGCTCCCGGAGATCTACCACCCTGCAGAGTTTGGGTGCAGCCCTAATTTAACACACCTGACACAGATCATCAGGCCATGTTAAAGCTAAGCTGGCTATAATACTGAGACGGCCTGATGATCTGTGTCAGGTGTGTTAAATTAGGGCTGTACCCAAACTCTGCAGGGTGGTAGATCTCCGGGAGCAGGGTTGGGCATGATTCAAAGTCATTTACTTGGTTGTTTTTTATAAGTATGGCCCTTGTTCTCCCAAGGTGGAGTTTCCATGGTTACAAGTTATTAAAAGTACATCAGAGAAATTATAGTTGCTGTGAGCAAAAAAAACAACAACAACATTTGTATTGATTAATGCATTCTGTGAAAAGACAGGAGTTCAGTATCTGCAAGGTAAGGGCTGTAACAGAATACATATTGTGACATATGGCTGCATATGGAAGTGAGCCATCAATCTTTCTTAAAACCGTGACAGTTTCTAAATGGCTTACAGACCGAGGAATGATTTCAGCGGGAAACACAGGGAAACTGGTGGACTGGTGGCCGGGGAAAGATTTCTGCCGCCTGTCTCACTAATTCAGAACTTCCCGGCCACTGAGTCACTCAGAATGGCATACTGGACAGGAGTGATCAATCTCCACGATCTGGGCGCGATAGTGATCTATGATGATACTGGCTGCAGTTACAATGTTTTTAAAGGGAAATCTACCCTGTTATATTTTATGTAATTATTTTAAATAATGAACTGTTGCCAGCAATGAACCAAAAAGGAAAAAAAAAGACAATGTGACAAGCTAACTCTTTCTGTGTGATTCTGAAAGCTCCTGAAGACCATTCATTTCCTCCCTGTTCCTAGACTGGATAGTCGTCTTAACAAAGGCCCGTCTGAATCATTCACAACTCACTCTCCAGCACAACTGTCTTGAAACTAACAGTCCAGACAGTTTACTTCATCAAACGAGGGGCGTGAAGCCAGAATAAGATTTTTTTCCATCTATATCCTGAGTGTGCCATAGTGGGGTCACAGATAGACAAGTTTAATAAAACACACTGGAAAAGTAAGTAAATCAATATTGCCATTATAATTGTTTTGAAGATGAACGAAGAAGCTTGGACAGGCAGCTACCTTTAACTTTTGAAATTTTCTGTTGTGTTTTTTTTTCTTGGAGTGTTTAAAAGTCACATAAAACAAATCTGCTCTTTGATAACACTGCTATGTTTAAGGAATTTCGCAATACTCAAAACATAACGGTGAAATTTTAATTCTGAATATTATACTTATTTAGTATAATATGTAAGTCTTTGTGTGTTGAGTTCCCTTCAAATTGTCTTTAAAACTCCAGATATAATTCAGATTCACGGTCTTCTGACTATTGAACAACTTGCATTATCAATGACTTCTAGCCACTGGGTATTGAAGATCCAGCCAAGAACTCCTGTTGTAAACAGCTCGGCTCCCTCAGCTCAGTGTTTTTCCTCGCCGATTGGGGTGTTGCGGCTGGCTGGGATCCTTTCAGTGCTGGGCAGAGCTCCAGATGACGCCCACCTCTGCCCCTATTTCCTTCAACAGCTATCAGCCATCGCTCATCCGCCTCTCTCAGCCGCCATGCCGACGTGACCTGGCCCGTTTCGGCAGAATTCCTCCTTAGCCTTGTTTACAAAACGGTGCTTTGTGCTTTGCTACAGGTGCTTTAAGATCTGTTTGGTGGTGTCCATTAATCGTATTCTTCAGAGGAGGAAAAAAGAAGTAAATAAAATCTGTCCTATCTAGAGAAATTCCACCGCACAGGAAGTACGAACGTAAATTAAACATGTGATCCACTTGCTAAACAAGAGGTACTGTTGAATTTACAATACGTATGTTGCTTTACCCTAGGGTGACCACACGTCTTCTTTTTTCCCAGACATGTACTCTTTTTTTTTGGGACCTAAAAATGTCTGAAATGAATGGAATGTCACTGTTTCATGCCGACAATTGTTTTCTACAGTCAGAAAACTATTTGTGTGCAACTTTCTTCTTCAAAGCCTCACTTTGAGTCCTGCAGTAGGTATCATGTTTTTGCAAAGCAAAATATGGTCATCCTACTTAACCCGCACTTCATAGTAATATTCTGGTTTGAGATGGTTTGAGTCTTTGCATTGCAACTGAAGGTAAATCAAATGATTTAAGTAAGTCCGGTCCAAAGGACCTGGGAGTATTATATACATTACATACAGAA
>JAAGVU020000015.1:1334632-1355326 GCA_011763525.2 Mormyrus iriodes | reverse complement strand
CGGGCGTGGGTGTGTGTGTGTGGGTGTGTGTGCGTTTGTGTGTGTGCGTGTGTGTGTGTGCGTGTGTGTGTGTGTGTGCGTGTGTGTGCGTGTGTGTGCGTGTGTGTGTGTGCGTGTGTGTGTGTATGTGCACGCCCGTGTATGTGCCCGAGAGACGGACTATGCTGACTGCATCCAAGCTGGAAACGTGCCAGCCAAAGATCAAAGCAGGGCTGTGGGCATACCTGCCTGTTTTATTGTCGATTCTCGCTTAGGGGAGAAATAACAGCTGAGTATTTGTGTCATGTGTTGATTTATTCTTTAGTCTAGTTCCCCCTTAACTCCCCTCCCCCAGCCCACTCCCCACCCACCCTCTCTCCTGTCTCCATCTTCTGACCTTGTTAATCTTCCCACCCCACCATTGTTCCTGGAGCCCAGGGGGTTCAAACAGCCCTGAATCGAGTCCACAAGTCAATGCCAATCAGTCATTTTTAAAATTTTATGATTTTTCCATAGTCAGGGAGAGCCAGCAGCTGTGGTTCTGAGACCCACAAGAGAAAAATCTGAGCCCAGAAATGTGTATTTTTTTGGAAACATTAACAAATCGGTATGCGTTCAGTGTGGTAGATTGTCACCTGCTTCAGTTCATATACGTATAACTGAAACTTTTAAGCATGATCTATGAAACTTTGTGATACAGATGCACACTCCCCAAATCCATTTTTGCCCCCTTCAGGCACAGGGAGCCCAGATGAAATAGGGCCGCAGTGATATTTTACCACCTCAAATACCAGCCATGGAGGATTTCCAGCGCATGGTTGAGATATTCTGGGATCTTCAGTGCGGCCTCCAGTAGAAGCAGCCTGAATCTCTCCCTCTTGTACCTCACAGAGTGCAGAGGCCCAGGGTAAGAAGACCAAGGCAGCATCAAAGCCGAACGGTTCTCCGGGCAAGTCTGCCGGCCCAGCGGGGAAGCCACAGGCCAAGGTAGGCCAGCCACCCCTGCACTGGTGCCAGCACCACTTACCCGCTTCGCTTCCACTGACCAGCAGGGGGCAGATTTTCAGATCTCTCTACCTTCCTCTCGCCTCATACGGCATTTTTCTTCTGTACCAGGTACCATACTTTTCGTACAGAACTTTCAGAACTTTTTCTTTTCTGTTAGTTTCCAGCTGTGCACCAGTAGCAAAAGTTCCAGTATCCTAAAGTACCAAAGCAGCTGGGGTACTTTTTTGGTACTTCGGGACTTCAGGGTGGGGCTTGCAGACCTGTTCATCGTCAGTTTGGTTATGCAAATAGTCTGTCTCTGAGAGACAATGCAACGGCCATCTTGAAAAAAGTTACAAACTTAGAAAACAACGATAAACAAAGTTTTTAAAAAAATAAGTAATGCATGCATGGACAAATGAGGAGACCCAAATTTTAATTGCTATCTGGTCGGAAGAATCATAAGGAAATCGGGATGCATGACAAGAAATAAGAAGAAGCCATTTGCTATAATATACAGCAGCACGATATTAGGGAAAATTAGAACATCGCAAGGGGAGTTCATTGTAATTAATATTGGAATATTTATAAAGCAAAAAATGAGTTCAAAATAATTGCATTTCTCACAAAGAGTTGAAAATATCTGATGTCACATTGTCAGAGGGTAACCCCCCTTGGGACACAGCTTTGGAGCTGAGTGATCCTTGTGGGATTATGCTCTCCGAAAATAACCACACAAGACAGGTTCATAATCTGTAGTCAAATAACCGCTATTGTGTTAAATGTTAAAAAATTTCCATTAACATGCTGACATTACTAACCTAATGGTCATGTTAGCATGTAATTTGGATTGTAGCATCTTTAGCATCTTTATACATTTTTTAAGGTGTTATAGTAGATTGGAATGTGATGTTACTCAGCCTACAGGTGTTACTCTGTAGCCGTGGCGGATTGTGGTGTCTAAAATGCCAAGCATGGCATTTTGTTTTTCTTTGTTTTCATTGATAAGCATTTGTCAATACGTATGTATCTTCTGTCATGTCAGGATTTTGGGTCAAAGGCACAGTTCATATTTAGGTACAAGGTTTCACATGTATTCCAGTGACACCCACTCCCAGCTAACTGCGTTGCTAAGTTGATGCGAGGTTGATATCTTGATGGTATTTCCCCCCTCCTTGTTCTTTGATCTACCCCGTTTCTTTGTACCATTAGCAGTTGTTAAAATTCTCGAATGCAGCTGGTCTGGTTTCTGCAGTCGAATACTGTTCTCCTTCGGGATCCGCGGTTCCTCAGAAACGGCAGCGCTCGTAGGTATTCGCTTGGGGTGGGGGCCGAGGCTGGGGCCTGAGTGAGATGGGGCTGGGATCCAAAGAGCCGAAGCGGCCGGCGGGAGCTCAGATGTTAGCGGTGGTCATTCCAGCACCAGCAGCCGTAAATCACAATCATCGCCCTCGTTAGTGCTCTGGAAACCCTCTGGCTTTTATGGGTGGTGCTCAAACATCGGCGTGGCCCCCGCTTCATTGGTGTGTCCTGTGTCTCAGGCGGGTTAAATTGAGCATGCGTCCAGTTTTATGGTGGCTTTTGGTTTGTCAGACATTGGGGGGGGGGGGGGGGCCTGTCCTTTTTTCTTTGCATTTAAGATGCGGGGGGGTTTAAATGTTAAATTCCTCTGGGTTTATCTGATTCTCCATAGAAAGGCTGTCCGCAGTTCTTGCATCTGGATTACTCAGTCTCCATGCCAGTAGAAAGCACATTTTTAATTCACGGTTTTCACTTACTTTGACCTAAAATTGGAAAAATTCAGTCTGTCTGGATGAAGGGTGGTGGGTAATTGGTTGAGAGGAGCATACTATTTTGTCAGGTTTACAAGTGCATTCCCACAATGCAGTTCAGGATGAGCCTTGAAAGTTGTTGACAGTCTAAATAATCTGCGCGTTTCCTTAACCAGAAGGCACACTGCTCAGTGTTTGAGGTCCACTGACACTGATGGTAGAGAACAGACCCTTTAAATTGGAATCCATAAATTGGATTCTACAGCCAGCAATTAGCTGATAACTGCTCAGGTGAAATGGAAACTGCCTATGGTGCCTCCTCCCCATCCCCCTAAACAAACAAATCTGACTGCTGGGACCCCCACTCTGAGCCGGGCTTGAACCGGTGACCTCCTCCCCCTGGGTCTATGGCCAGTCCCTTTGATTGTGGCTCACTCCCAGCAGCCTCCCTGAATTCCCACAGTCCTCCTCTTCCCCACGAGACGGTAATCAGCTGGAGGTGTGCGCCCCGGGGCTGCTCAGAAGAAATAAATTGAGCAGAGGACTAAATCCACCCCCCCCATTGGCAAGGTTTACTACCATGCAAACTGCACATTTCTGTGGGGCCCCTGAGGTTTGGGAGCCCCCTGTTGGTCACAAACGTGACTTTTTGAGTGGGGTCTCAGAAACAACCCCACCCCCACCCCCCCCACCACCAGGTCTGAAGCTGGAGTCCTATTCAGGAGTTCACAGTATTTTAGTTTGGGTTCATCTGGACCTGTAAGTGTGTAAACAGGCCTCTGTGCAGGATTTACAGAGGTGTACATTTTATTAATATTCATTTACATCTCATTACACCTGTTGCTGTTTAATCATCATTCCACTGAGTGAGGGGGAAAGGGTGCAATTAAAATGCAGCTGGTAATTAAAACCAGGTCGTCTCTTTTAGAAATACATTCCTGCAAGATTTAACAAAGGAAATATCTTTAATAAATGCTTTTTTTTTTTCCTTCTGGACCTTGGCCGTAGAGCTGCTTAACCGTAGCCAGTGTTTATCCCATAAAGTGACTCATAGAGCCCCCCCACCCCTTGAATTTGTCTGACAGATGTATCCACTGTGCACCCACCTAAGCATGACTGCTTGGGCAAAGTCGAGGGCAGACCGGGAGGGTAGCGAGTCGTGTTGTGACACTGGATGCGTCTCGGGCAATTCTGATGTCTTTAATCAGCGTCTGACCTGACAGCACGCGTATCTGTGTGTGTGTGTGTGTGTCGCATATCTGCAGCTGTCCATCTTTAACAAACATGCAGGATGGGCACCTGTGACAGGGGGCGTGACTGTGTATGTGTTTCCATGGTCACTCCCTCTAATTTGTGATTTGCACTGTCAACATCTATGCCTTTTTTTTTTTCCTGCTCAAAATGACGGTCACATTTTTCGCGAGAAGAGAAGCAGCAGCATCGTTTAAACGCCTGCGTTCCCTTAAATCTCAGCCTGTATGGTTAGCAGTCTGACGTAACGTCTTTGTTTCTGACTCCTGCTACCAGAGGCTTTGTGTCACGGTAGTCAGTGTGCTGGATGCCGTAAATGTTCAGATGTTAATGTGCCTGTCAGGTTCACGTTTATATTATCTGGTTGTGTAACTTAGACATTTTTACTTGTGAAACTAGCTTGAATTGCATGGTTGGCCCCAAAGTGAGAAGTCAGCTGGCTTGGGGCCCAATTCAGGTGGCCCAGCACGTTGCAGGGACCCTTGAATACATAAAATTATTAATTTAATTTGGCATGGAGACCCAAGGTGACATTTTTCAGGGGGCTCAGAATTTCTACTCCCTATACGGCTAACTATCTCATCTTTGAACGTCATTTTAGAAGAAGTAATTTCTTGAGTTCAAGATTGTTCCTTCTGAACCATGGTTGGTCATAGAGGGTTAAACCCTTTTTGTAGTCGGCCAGTTCGATCCCGCCCAGTTAAAAGGGCCTTTCGGGCTGCATGTGGAACCCTGCAATCATAGCAGATTACAAGCTGGCCTTCAAGTACAAACAGTTGTGTGTTTGCACCCATGTGTGTGTCTGTGTATGTTTTGTGTTTGTCTTGGCCCCGTGACCCAAAACGTCTTAGCCTTAGGCATCTTAGGTATCTGACGCAACTCACTGCAGTGTTAAAACGTTAGAGAAACATCACGGCAGCGTTTCTGTGGGCGCCAAGTTACTAAAAGCTCCACGAGAGACGTCGCTGTAAAGAACGCGGAAAACATCTGCGACCAGTAGGCCAAGATTACCCAGCATGCACCCTGCTGACGTTCTCCTTTGCTGAGCTTGTTTAAAGCAGATGGTCTCTTGCCTCATTCCCTCCTAACCTCAACCTGCGTCTCCCCTTCAAAGATCCAGGTGTCCCTTCGCTCTGACGCTCAGCGGAAAGCTGAGGACTGCGTCTGAAGCTGGGAATAATAAAATGATCATTTGTGCCTTGACGCTTTTGTTAAAGGAGGTGTAATTGGGGGAGAAATTGATGCCCCCTGGTTTAATCCCTCACCAGCTGTTTAGTCAGGCCTGATTGGAGCACCTGGAGTTAGCAGGCAAAAGGAACTTAGAGCAGAACCAGATAATGTCTAGAAGATGAATATGGGACCTTATTTTGTTGGGCAGTTGCAGCTGTTGCTTTGGTAACGTTTACGGAGATATTTTTAACTCGGAATTCTTGCTTTGTTTTCCCGACTTTTGACTTAAGTGTGCTGGAGACGTGTTCTTTGCTGATAATATCAGCACCTCCTTGGTACTCTTCAGCTCATATTCCTTGGTTGGTAATTAGTGTCTTGGGGTTTGGGGGGTGATATGTCTGGACGGTGTTTTGAATCTTCTGGTCCATTTTCTTCCCATTCTTTGAAACTGATGTGTGAGCCTTTATTTCATGATGCCATGGTTGTCCTGGGGAGTTGAACTTTAAGGCCCTTAATATTAGAACTTTGTCCCTCATGATTTCAGCTCACAGTTTCCATTGACTTCTCTATTGTGGCTCTAATTCAGATTTTGATGGCATTTAATCCTGGTGCTGTGGCTTCCTCATGTGGGCAAAGGCTGGCCGCCTTCTCCAAAGCTGCCAAGTTTGCTTAAGGGGAACCTCTGCTCTGCTGAATTCCCACACTGTTTATCAGGATGTCTTATAAGCAGCATGTTAAGCTGCAAATCCCCAGACAACATGGTGGAGTTGCTAGATAGTCCTGTATCTTAGCAGAGTTTTTTTTTTTTTTTGGATTCCATTAGAGCAGCTTTCTTAGCCCTAAGGTAGCAGGTAAATTTCAGCTCGACCTTTAGTCTGTGTGTTCATATTTTTTGCATGGTTAATATTGTTGCAGGTCTTGTGTTCAGAGATCTGCTTACAGATTTATTTTCATATTTAAAGTTCACATTTTAATGATTATTTTGAAGCGATGCCCTCCTATTTCCTCATGTAGCTTCATAATATTGGCACATGAATGTCCCACTCAGTGTCTGGCTCTTCTGCATTGATTGGCAACACATTTTTGTTCTTCGTGGGTTTGTCAAAACAGTGGGGGTGCGGGAGAATCTTTCCTTTTCCCCAATTAGTGAATCGTCTCCTAATAAATATGTGTAAATCTCACACAATTTGGTTGACGGCCACCTGCATTTCGTCATGCGTCATCAAGCGTTAAACATGTGATACGTGAAAACGGAATCTTTCAGAAAGACTGCTTCCTGATTTCAGAGCCCCAAAGGAGGGAAAGAAAATCCGCCAGCAGGGACTCCGAAAACGCTGTCGGTGAGCGACGTGAAAAACAAACTGACCACGGTCGTCAAAGAGGTAAAGAATACCTCTTCGCCTTCTTTATGAGAGACCCTTAGCGTAAATGTGGAAGACAAATTGGGTACAAACAGCAACATAGATATCATTCAGAAATATTAGATTCATTTATTAGGTTGGGCACCAAGGGTATTTAATTGAACATTTCATTTGAATTTATTAGATTTTATTGCATTGTCAAATATTGCATGTAATATAAATTTTTTATGAATAAGAATTTTAATATTTTAACTATCCCAAATGCACTTTTGAATCTGACTAGGAAGATTGAGAATGTGTCTTGTAATTCATGTTTAGTATTATATATGAGGCAGGGAGTAAAGCATTATGGTAAATTTGTAGAAATAAAACATACTTGCTCTCTGGCATTTACTTTTCTTCAAGGTACCCAACAAAGAACTCTGTAATCTAAGGCAATGGGCCGGAGTTACAGAACTCTACTTAATTACCAGTTGTTATGATTCCTTAACTGGTAAACCTTTCACTGCTGCTAATTAACTTGTCTTGTTAAAAGTGACTCTGGTTATACGTGATTCTGTCTCCTATTCTAGGGAAAGCCTCTCCCAAAGACGGAGCAGAAATTTGAAAATTTTGCCCGCAGCTGTTTTAAGATCTCGGATAAAAATGTAAGTCGCTCTTCGTTCTTTACGACTTCTGGAAGAACATGTACCCTCAATGATCTTCATCAAAGTCCGACCTAGTTGGTTTTATGTCCTTGTAGATATTTTGTTTGCGTTGCAGCTGTTATATAAGATGTTCTTTGACGTGAAACGTACACACAAATGGCCTGTGCTTTGGTGGATGTTGAAGATTTCATGTGAAGAAGTTCATCTCGTCGATTCCATAGACTATTTTTGAATCGAATTACCTACCACTAATATCCTTTAATGAGGTTTGGTAGAATACTTCCTGTGAAAGAGTCCTGAATTCACTCTACAGAATTGGGCTGTGTGTGTGTGTATACACACACACACACACACACACACACACACACACACACACACATACATATTTTATATATATATATACACATGAACATGTGTGTAATATATGTGTGTGTATGTATATGTAATATAATATGACACATACACTACCTTTCTTAGTGATTTACTGGCCATTTTAACAAGCACGTCTTTTGTAGCCTAATAAAATGATTGGTGGTGGTATGCAGACCGTACCAGGATCTCTCTGTAGTTCAAGGTCATTCGTGAAGTCTGTGAGGTTTGAGAGAGTCCATCCCTGGAACATACGTATATCTCTCCCCCCCTTTGGCAACAGAAACCTCTGATCTGTGAAGATTTATAAAGATTATAACAGATATCACATGCTGTTTGTCCCCGACGGAGTCTGATAATGAATATTTTGAATTCTCTTCTGTAAATGGTAGAATATATTAGCTGCTCAGGGAGTAATTACATTAATTTGGGAATAGTTTGAGTATGTAAGATATACTTATCCATGAGACAGGAATCATCTTAAGATCATGGATTAAAAAGATGATGGGATATAAAGTAATCAGAACTGACTAATTGCAGAAGTGTCAAAGTTTCAAAGGTGTTTTTTATTTATTTTATTTTTTTTGCTAATTAACATTTGTAACACCCCCCCCCCCACCCCCAACAGTGCAGTGGAGTTAACTGATGTGCAGGTGTCACGTTTGCTAAACGAGCAAGTGCGGCTGATCACACTTAAGCACGTCATGATTTTTTTTTTTTTACCGCACATTGTTTGCAAATGAATGAAAACCACTTTGAAAGTAACACTTGAGCTGTTTTTTGGTTACAACCTGCTGAGAAGTCTTTGGTTCAAACGCAGTTCTGTAGGTCATGCTGTTGGTATTTGCCCATAGCCCCCACCCATTAGGATGTGTTCATTGTTCCTCTGCCAGTGTGTAGTAACACACTTTTTTTTTTTGTGTTGCGAACCTGAGTCATGCTTCACAACTATGCAACTAGTTATTAAGACTGCTTTATAATCAGTCTCTCTGTCTTCCTCTTCCTGCTTCCCTCTCATGTAGGTAATCAAAGAACTCTGGACGTTTGTACAGACACTGAAGTCTGAGAAGAAATAATCAACTGTAGCGCTTCCAGTGAAGATGTTATGTCATCCTGTTTTCATTTTAATTTGTATCTATTTATTTTTTTTAGTGCCCTATGAGTCAGAAATAGACTGGTTAGTCACCTATGAGGTTAATAAGCCCCTTGCCGTTTGGTTTATGTTGTATCTGATGGAAGTTTTGTTCTCTTAGATGTAGATGGCGGGCAGTAAGCTAAGGATGCTTTTTTAAAATACAGATTCCTGGTTTAACATAGTCCTAGTTTAAATTTTACACTGCCAGTGCAGTATTTGCATGTTGTTTCAGTCATGATCATTTTATTCTGTACTGAGCATTCAGACTAATGTATTCAGGTTGAAGACTATCACTGATGGTCCTTTGTGTTTTGAGCTGTTGGGTGAGAGACCCTCTGTTAGCCATTTAAAACACTTCGTATGACTAACTTTCTACCATCCCAGTGATGGTAAGTGTTGCAAAGGCAACTCAGTACTGGGCGCTGGTGGGTTTCGTGTACTGAGGAGAATCGATGGAACTCTTGCTTTAATTTTTGTCTCATCCTTTTAAATTATTCTCTTGCTTTTACTATTTGACTTTAATGTGATAGTAATAATTTAGCTATTCTTTGCCACTTTTAGTCTTTGTTTTTATGGTCAAAACCCAGAAATGTAAAATTTCTTGCAGCCTTATGTTTCACTGATCGTTGTTTTCTGTCTATACAATATCTTTCCTCCTTTTAGCTTACAGGCGAAAGGTGTGAGAAAAGCTGTAACAAAATGTTAAAGCAGAACATCAGTGAGCAGATCACCCTGATATTTTGCCCCAGAAACCATCAACCCCTTTGTGACTCTTGCAAACTTTCTTGTTCAGACTACTAGAAAACTTCCTTCTCAGTGAAATGCGTCTCCTTTGATTATGGGGGCTAAAGCCTTAAGATTGTAATTTTCAGTTTTTTCAATTTCTCAATTTCAATTTAAAGTTTTTTTTATGCATCATAGTCCATTGACCTAGAACAGTGAGTTTGAGTCAAATGGATTTGGGTATCATTGTATTACTGATTTATGAACCACCGTAAACCATATTTTGTGTCGTTGATTTAAGGATTGTGGGACAGAAATCTGTCCGTTTTTTTTTTTTTTAAGATCTCCGTTAAAAGAAACATAATAAAATATTTTCATCCTTGTTTTGTTTTCCTGCCTGTTGTGTTCTTCATAAACAATAAAAAAGACACCCTTCATAAGATGCTAATGATAGTGCAACCTCCTGCAGACCAGTTTATTCTGGCTGGGATGGAGTGATGTGTGACTGTACAGAGTCCAACCAACAAATGCCCACAACTAAGTTGACCAATCACACACTGTCTCTTGAAGGTTGCATCTGTTTCTATATCCATTTTACACCCCACTTGCAACATGAATTAGCCTCTTGTCTATGTATACACTCATTGAGCTGACATCAGGTATTTCCAACATCTATTTACTTGGTGGTGCAAAATAAACATTCACCGTGTAATTTTAGGGATCTGGATGCTCTAGTGATGCCCCTGCCACTTTTGAAATTGTAGAGCTAGCTTTGCTTGGCCAAGGGGATATAGACAGGTCTCAAGAGCCTTGGGACGTATAATTTCCTTGTCATTTAAAGATGGGTGACAGTGCATTCGGTGCTACAACAACAAGCATGTGATTGTGAGAGATGTGCAATTTTAATGGGTTTTGAAATAATCTGTTGCGTTAAGGAATCCCAACAGTTCATAGGAGGAAAAATAGAGACTCATCACCTTCCGCACGAGGCAATTGTGAGAAATTGGGAGAATGATTTCTTCGTTCACAACATGCTTCTGGATGTGGAGGAGGAGGAAATATTTATTTCTCAGCTTTTCGTTGCACACCTGGGATGGTGGTGCTATGGGGTTAAGGTGATAAGTGATAGTTAACATCATGAAAACACCATGTCAGTACAAAGGATGCTTGCGAGGAACCAAAGCTGAGCTGTGTGCTAATCCTACAGGTGGTGGATCACCTCGAACGTGAGAAGATTTGGTTTTGCTTAGAATTAATGAGATAATACGGAAATAGAAATGACTAACCAACTTACAATAATACTTCAGAAATAATGCATATGTTGCATATTACATACCCTGTACTACTAATTTTGTCAATTGACACTTGCTTGTGGCAAATGCAGTGTTTTATTTTCACAAGAAAAAAAAATGTCAGGTGACATTAACTGAAGTACCTCAAGTTTCCTTTTTGAAGAAGTATTCCCTAGTAGTCCTTTGACTAACAATCTGAGCAGCTAAGTTTCATTAAACTTACTAATTGGCCACTGGGTGGCAGTAATAATCAACTCATCTTCAATAAAAGCCACCAGGGATCAAATTTTAGCGGTCGGATGGTGCTACCTTGCGATTCTAATGTCCCTTCATGGCATTGTGGTCAAGTTGTGATTAAGGCAATGCACTCAAACCTGCTCTGTGCACCTGTAAGAAAAGCTCAGAGTTTAATCATTGATGATAATTTGATTTGTGACTTTTGAAACAGGGAGAGTCAAGCTTGGGGGCCAAGGTTACATCCCAACTCCAGAAGTTAAGGCATTTCGTCAGCTCTCCTGTCCATTATCTTGGGCTTTCAGGAGAATTATAAGAGGAATTTAGAAAAAAAAACCGAAATGCTGTTTTGTCAGTTGTGATAACCGGCCCGTTTTTTGGCATCCCCCCCAAACACACACGAAGCAGCCCAGAAGTGGAGTGAATCACACAAGTCAAAGCTAGCCCTTCAAAATAACACAGACTGTCAGTAAGCTGAAGTGCTGTTGAACCAGTGTGAAAATCCCGTGGCTTCATTTTCCCGTTCCAAGTCTGTGTCTGGCGCTGAGAACCAAATGCATTATCATTATTTCATCAAATCATAGGTGTCGTGCAAATATCACTTATGGGGACGATATATATTTATCGTTGTATGACTATTGTTTATCCGGCTGGCCAACGCCCTTATCAACGCTGCCTTTCGCTCTTAACAACTTTACGTCACGCGTACTCCAACAGCGCCCCGTGCAGATCCCGATAAGTGCCTTTTCCAGCATGCGGCTGGCTGGCTCATCAGGGTATCCCTCCCAAGCAGGGCAGGTGTTCACACTGCCAAGGCTGTTGTAACCCCCCCGAATGACATTTAACTGCATGTACATCACATAAAATGACAGTGTACGGAAATTCATGTTTACGTACGTTTCGTGCGTCCAAACGTCTCATATAAGTCACCGGGCTAAAGATAAATGGAAAACGAACTGGTGATGCATGTAAAACTCACACACGTGCATCTTTGACCTCCCCTTGCAGTCCCCCCCCCTTTTTTTAACTCTCCCTGATGGAACGGAAAGCATCGTGCAGACTTCTTAAGTGTCTCTGTAAAATGTGCCTTGAACATTCCTGCGTGTCCCTGTTCTTTCACAGAACCTGAAGCAGCTGTGGTCTTTGTCCCTCTTAAATTCCTATCGTGTCTTTGCAGAATAATCACTATATTAGTCATGTGCATGAGAGTCTGTTTTTTTCCACTTGTGAGCGGGAGACTATGCCATCGTTTCCTCCGTGGCCCCTAGATGAAGAAAGGGGGCTTTTCGGTGCAGCTGGGACCGCATGCAACATAGCGTGGTTAAGCTCGCACAAGATGTTCCTCGCATTTCCCGGCGCCCAAAAGCCATTCTCAAATATCACCGTGTTATGAGAACGCAAGGCTTTTTTTCCTTCCGTGTTCTTGGTCTCTTGTCAGGGGCATTCCGGGGGCTGGCGTTTTATCCAGGTAAATGCTTCGGAATAAACGGCACACTGTTGCTGCGGCAGGTCAAGTTTCGAGTCTAAATTTGTCACGTACAAGCCAGACACAAGGTGCATGCAAAATAAAGAAAGACCACGGAAACGGCAACTGGAATACAAATAAATAGCTAGTCATTCAACAGAAAAAAGCCAATGCAAGAAAGGAGAATCAGAACAATAATTGGAATCATTAAAAAAGAATACTTTTAGGGTAGTACAATTTTTAAAAACTGGACAGAGACACTATAGAGTCCACTCACATGTAGTCTAGTGACTATACTTTCGCTGTGATGTTTCTGCAGTTGTGGTACAATGTTGTGCAATGGTAGCAACAGTAACATAGTTCGGTGTTTATTATGCATTGTTTACTACTCTGATCGTATTTGGGTCAAAACTGTCTCAGATCCCAGCGGTCCAAGCCCTGGCATTCCCGTGTGTCCCACACCACATGTATCAGGAGCTGACGGACAGCAGGATCCCCTACGGTGCCATGGGCTCTCCGCCAGCACTGCTTTTCAGAGATGGCACCGCTTTTCAGAGATGATTTTCATAGTTTCCCCCCAGTAGCTGTCGGAAAACAAAGGCTGCCCTGGCCTTCGTCACGAGCCTCTCGTGGCGACACGAGCTGCTTTATCACTCGCTGACCAATGGCCGCCGCAGCCGTGTTTCATCGTCCGGGGAAACAAGCCGACGGTGCCCATATACAGTAAGATTCCCCAAATCGACGTGTCATTTCAGGCATTTATGGAAAGTCTCGGAAATGGGTCGGGACCAATAAGCCAGCCTGGGGGAAAATAGCGATTATATTGGTATGTTTATTTTACACATATCGGAAGCCAAGATTTGTCAGCAAATTACTCACAGGTAACAGCCTTATTAATGCCTTGCATTTTTCCCCCCATCGCGTTCATTGAGCATGTTTGGTCTTTAAGGCATTCCTCCTTATAAAAAACACTTTATAAACAATTTAAGGAACTTTATTATTTCCAAAATGAAAGGGCGGGACTTTTTGCGGCAGGGAGAGAAATGAGAGGGATTTTTTTTTAATAGCCTCACAACGCAGACATTGGATACGAGAGCTCAGGTGAGGAAGGGTTAGTCATCCCTTCCTGTAAGCATCCCGGAGCAGTAAATAGGACGGAGGCAGTGCCGAGGACCGGCGGCGGCGGCGCGAGCGAGGAAGCGGGAGGGGCGCGAGCGCAGGCATGCGCCGACACGCGCCGACACGCGGGGCCCATTACCTCCGTGGCTAACTATGGCAAGGATGAGCGGCGCATACCTCTGCCCACAAACAAACTCTTCCCAACGGTGAGGTTTCGTGTTCAGGTGAGCGGTGTCACAAGAGCCGGCAATTTACGCCTGCACACTGTTATTACCGTTCAGTTATCATTTCAAGGCTGCTGTCGGCCAGACAAGACCGGCTAGTCTATAACCGTGGAAACGTTTCACTTCGTGGCGCAAATCCACCCCACCATCTGTTTATAAAGCACTCTGTGCCACCTGTGATCAGTGTTTGTCCTTCGCTGTGATCATTGTTTGTCGTTTACACTCATTACGAGCTTACGAACGTTTTGTTGGCTAAAGACAATTGGGGTTAAGTGTCGATGACGTGTAAGCAAATAGGCAAAAAATAACAAGACGTAGGACGGTAGGTAGTTTCACGATTACGCATCTAGACTAGAACCCTAAGGTTGTAGGTTTTAAACACAAGAGTTAATATGGCTCCTCTGTCTATAGGTATTCATGGTTCATGTTGACAAGCATGCTTGGCCTGGTTAGTGGAAATACCCGTTTTTTTTTCTTTCCATAAAAACCAAGGTCCTTTTATCTGACAAATTGAGTCTTGTGAGTCCAACAAAGCCACATCTGTTAATCTGAGGGTTTGCCGCAGTGTAGCAGCTGAAAACCGGCGGAGAAAAGGTAGTTTGCAGAGTGAGCCATGACTGTGCTCTGTTAGACAATGGTGGAGTGGGCTTGGCAAATGCCCTTTACCATCCCACTGGTCCTGCATTCACCAGTTGATCCTTTTGTCTGTGTCAGTTTTTCCTCCCCAAACTGACTCCTCGCTTTCCAGGCCTGATGAGCTCAAAAAAGTGTTAGTTGTGTCTCACCCACGCTCCAGCTCATGGTTTTCCAGTCTGGTCCTCGGGGATCCATAGACAGTCCACATTTTTGCTCTGTACTGGCAGGGGCGGTTCTGGGGGGGCCACGTGGCAACAAGCATAACCCTCCCATGGCCCCTCTAAATATATATGCTACTTAGGTCTGAAATAAATGTATTAGTATTATGACTATTATTATTATTTACATTTATATATGTCAGCTAAAATTTTGTTCGCTGGGAACAGGCAAAACAGAAACGTAAGCACATTTTCCTGACGGACCCTTAATGTGGAGGTGCTGGGTGGTCGAGTTGCTTCAGTTGGTGAAAAGTGAAGTTAACGACAGAAAAATAATAAAGCTTGTGGAAGCAAGACAGTCTCAACAAGACATCAAAGTTTTTTAAGTTACATATTTGTAAAATCTGTGAAATGTGACTGCAAAGCATTGTATGAATAACATCGGTTTTCAGAATTGTCTTTTGCTTCTTAATGCTGGCAATCTAGTGTAAGTAATACTTGGAGGATATTAAGGTCAAATGCATCTGGCCCCCCTAAAAGAACAACTGGCCCCAGTCTGCCCCTCCTCAGTTGAATGGTCTATAACTGCCACTGCCTACCGGGAGCTCAGTGGGAGCAAAAACGTGGACTGACTGTGTGTCCCTTAGGACCGGATTGGGAAACACTGCTTTAGCTGACCACGGATCCGAGATCATTGCCGCTGAGGGTGCATCTACTCTCTTAAATAGGTCCCTCTCTCTGGGCAGAGTGCTTCTTAGGCGGTGTGTATTGTCATGCTAAAATCCCCAATGGTGTTAGCTCATTAAAGCGTAACTATCTGGATTAACGCTGACAAGGCGGGGTGTTCTATTCTGAACCAGTCTGAAAGTGGAGCACCCAGATACTATCCTAAATTGAAGACATTTCAGATTATGGATTATTCGACTGTGGCTAGTGTCTTTAATCTGATCCTTTTGGTGTGGCTTGTGGCTGTGTTGGTTAGAACACTGTGCCTGTAATCCGAATGTTGCTGGTTTAAATCCCATGACCAGCAGAGTGACATCACTGTTGGGCCCCTGAATAAGGCCCTTCATGCCAATCGCTCCGGGGTCTCTCCGACCCTGTTTTCTTGACTGAACGTCTTTTGGGATAAAAGCATCTGCTAAATGTAAAATTGCAATTCAAATTCGTAAATTTTTGTCAGACGAGAGTTTTTTTTCTTTACCACAGTTCAGCTGGCTGTGGAAACTTTTATGAAGGCCAATCGATTGTACTTTCGCCCCCAAATGAGAGCAGTGATTTCTTGAGTTCCTTCTACACCGGAGTGTCTTACTCTGCCTTCCTCCTGAGCTGCTGTTTTATAGGCACTTTCAAAAAAGCAGAGTGCAAAAGATAAGCCATATCAACTGAGGGTATCTAAATGGCAGTTAAAAAAACTCTTACTCCATTTTTTCTTTAAAAAGTCACATGTTTAACTAAACACAAATACAACACTTACACCAGTGTTGATGGGCAATGCTTCTGTATTGTTCTTTATTGGCCAAGTATATTAAACATACAAGGAATTTGTCTTAGTGGGTGTGCCCCAGTATAGCATAACATACCACATGCAAGAAAATTTCAAGACAATTTGCAAGTATGTACACATGAAAATATTACACATCATTTTTATACTAGACTGTAGTATAGTATTTGTATGTATATTAAATGCATAGATTAGAGATTTCCTTTTGTAGTGTCTGCATTTGGTAGACGAACATTCATCAGTAAGTCATCCTGAAAGCTGTTGTCTGGAATACCAAGCAGATGCACTCCGTTAACAGGAACAAAATGCACTCCCAGAAATACTCCCGTGTCTCTCTGCCTAACAAACTAATTACAGCCCCATAACTGATTGACTGTTGCAGGGCAGAGGATCAGGTAGCTTTTGGAGGCTCACCCTCCATCATGTGGCTTTACTTCACCCCCCCCCCCCCCCCCCATACCCCTAAAACTCACCCCCTACCATGGTCCACCCAAGGCTGGAGGTATACAGGGCTCTACACACTTGTCATTAGGTTGGCCATTTTGACTCACATGGTCCCTGAAAAAGGCACGAGTGACACCCCGGATGTGAGCTTCTGTTTACCCTGTTACCCCCCTTGTTAGGTG
Source organism: Mormyrus iriodes (assembly GCA_011763525.2). Taxonomy (NCBI): domain Eukaryota; kingdom Metazoa; phylum Chordata; class Actinopteri; order Osteoglossiformes; family Mormyridae; genus Mormyrus; species Mormyrus iriodes. Next base: position 1,338,674 of record JAAGVU020000015.1, on the reverse strand, counting down.
GTCTGGGTAAATTCCTGAATTTGATCCCACGCAGCTGTTCAGGAGGACAGGACACATTCAATTTGCGTAGTCCGGACTCCAGCGTGCAGGGGGCAATTAGTGGCTAATCCAAAAGGCTGGCTAATTAACACCTAAATAATCAGTGGTTGTTAGCCAGTGCCCTTACAGATTTTTGCTTTTCAGTGATTTTTTTTTCCATTATATACAGAAACAAAAAGGAAAAAAAAATGAAAAGGAGAGTGGGCAGAAGACATGCACGGGCAGCCAGAGGATTTTACTGCGCGAGGATGTTCCAGAGTGTTCCGATTTCAGGCTTCAATTTGGCCTCCATCTGGAGTCTGAACAAATGGGGGGGGGAATAATAACATCTGTAGCTAAAAAGCCAGACAGGTAGTTAAGAAGCAGATTGGTCATGAATGGATTTTTTTTCAGCCTCTCTCTCTCTCTCTCTCTTGCCCTCTGCCTCTCTCTCTCACCCTCTGTCTCTCTCTCTCTTTTTTCCTCCTTAAAAAGCCCAGGGGTTAGTATTTCACTGATTACAGGGTCCCTGTGTGAATGGCCGTTTGGGTATTGTCAGAACAAAGGGCCGAGCTTCCTCTAAAGAGGTGTTAGACAAGGGAATGGATTGGACTCAACCATTAGGCTGAGAGGAGCTGCAGGTTGAGGCTAGCTCCAGGGCCATGCGAGGCATTAAGCCACTCCCAGCGCTGTAGCGCTCGGTCCTGCAATCTGTCTCAGCCGTTCCATGTCAAAAAAGTGCACGGCAGCATGGGGGGGAGGAGAGGTGAATTGCCTTGATTGGGTTGCCATGACAAACTCAGGCACCTTCATAGCCACCCAAATATTTTTTTCAATGTTAATGAGGTCCCTTTTCTCAACATCCATTTATTAGGGTCGCTTATTTTAGGCATGTAGCTGTATCATGTCACTCAACATTTCACTTAAAAAACTCAAAATACAAAACCTGCTAGTTGACCCCTTTGCATGTAGTTTGATTCACTTGTTGCATGTAATGTCCTTAAATGTACACCGCAGACTGTACAGGACTGATTTGCCGGGTATTTTAGTCTCAGGTGATATCAGATTCCAAGAAGAAGAAAAAAAAAACACCACTGAACTGGGGATTGGGGTGGATGCTACACTGAATGTTGAGTTATTTGAGAATTACCATAAACTCAAAAAAAAAACATAGCTTCATTAACTCCTGGAACAATTTTCTGCCACATTTAAAACAAATAGTTTGCTTATTTTGTAATTACTGCAATCAAACATACTGCAATTAAGCTGGTGTTTTTAATGTACCGCTATGCGAGGATGACAGCATAAGCGTTTACATCATGTGATCTCTGGTACCTACAGGTTCCATCAGGAATTCCATCCGAATCAGCTCGGGAACACTCTGCTCCCATTTGTCATCACTGACCTTAAGAGGTAAATTAGTGCGAGTGATTTTCCTCTGACGTCCAGGGAAAATCCTGACACAAATATAGAGGGCTGCCAGGAAAGCTAGGAAGTTGCATTTTCTATGAAATTGTATTGATTAGTTTCAATTTTAAATTCACTGTAATGGCTTCTAATGGCTGAGTTTTATTAGTTTATTAACATTTTGTCATTAGTGCATCACTTGAAAAGATACTGGCAAGAAATCTACACAGGACTCTAGTTAAAAGCCGTATCATGATACATAGGTGAATTAAAATGTTACACATGACTATTTGTCGGAGAACGAGTCGTAGGACTTGAAAAGATACAAAGAAACCCCCACAGAACTCTAGCTACAAGACACACCATGCAATTCGTTAGTTAATTGCTATATGAATTGTTACACGTGTTGATTCGTAGTAGAACAATCAGTCGTCTTTCACACCCTATTGCGTCTCAAAACCTCCAGGTGGCCTCAATTCAGAGAAAATGACTCCAAGAAATCTACACTTGATGTGTAAAAATTGGCGTCGCTCCTGGTTTGGGGGTCAGCATCAAGGCTGTTCACCATGACACACCTCTGCGCACTCTCTCCGTCACCCTCTTCACGAGTGGTATCACGACCTCAGTGTGACCCGGCCCTGATCATCTGACACTAGGTCTGGGCGTGGCAACACTGGGGGGGGGACTGCCCATACAAATGGGGTGGGGTGTGATGCCTGTTACCAGAGGAAGCGCTCCTGGCACCTTCACTCAGTGGCTGCCGTTTCCCACACGCCACTCGCGAGCCCCTCGCCCATCCCATCCCACACCTAGTGCCACGAATAAAGAGCAGATTCCCTACCCCCTGGTTGATATGTCCATGTCGAAGATGAAAGTAGAAGCTGATGTGTTAGGGAGTGTGGGGTGGAGGGGCGACTTTCCTTAAGGAACTGCTAAGTACTTTTGTCAGGTTTAAAAGCCTTATAAGCCTTTGAACAACATCGTGATTGCCTCTGGATGGAGAGGTCATTGTTGAGCTGCAGGGATGGGCTTCTCTACACATTCCTGTGACTATTCCTGCATCAATCACCTCCTGATTCCTTCGCCATTCCGGTAGCAAGTGGCAATTCCACCAGCTGTTGGCCATTGCAGGTAAAATTCCCTAACCTATAAGTTATGAACCCCTCCCCACAACAGCACCCTTCAAAACATGCCTTGAAACTGCCCATAGATTGCAAACCTAGTTGGCAACACAGGTGATGGCATGGAGATGTATATTTTAAAATGATACATTTTATCTGTTTTTAAATTATTACAATACACTTTATTTAGCATATGCTTTTATTTAAAGTGATGTACAATTGAGGAAGCTGGGTCAGACAGTCCCTGGAGCAATTGCAGGTTAAGGGCTTTGCTCAAAGGCCCAATGGTGAAGTTATTTGAGCGGCCCTGGGATTTGAACTGGCAACCTTCTGATTACAGAAAGAGGGTCCTAACCCGCTGAACCACACACCAACCCCCAAATTTTAATGTCTTTCAGCATTGGGGTGGCTCCCCCCACTTCCACTCCTGCCAGTTTTTCATACATTTTAGCAGGACCCTGAAAGAGGGTGCCTGGCCTATGATAAAAGGAGCTGTCAAATCAGACCTTGAAGTTTTCCATTAGCAGGCATTAGTAGCGTCGCGATGGGAAGCCTTAATGCTAACAGAGGAACGCAGCGACTCCAGGGCCTGGAAGGTGACCTTTCCCGCCACTTGAGGCTCTGTCAATGCGCTGAACCGCGAGGCTGCCACAGGTATGCTGAGGCCACCCCCGGGCAGTGCAGAGGGAGCCCCAGAGGAAAAGCCATCCCACTGGACCCATTCTGATGCAGGGTGCTTTATAAATGATGCTCTGCCTCATTAGGTCCCCACTACAACAGCCAATGGTCAGTGTTCAAGGAGAGACCAATTAATTTGCAGTGGCCCTTGTGCACCCTCCGGCCCCACCCACTCCCTGACAAAGAGCTTGCCAAGGCAGTATTTCCCACCCCGGTCCTCGGGGACCCACAGACAGTCCGCATTTTTGCTCCCTCACAGCTCCTGGTAAGGCGGAAGCAAAAACATGGACTGTCTGCCCGGATTGGGATACACTGTGCTAGGGGTTTGTGGCGCTATGGGTCTGGGCTTAGTGCGATCAGTAAATTGGGTGTGAAATCATTTCCTTCACATCCATACAGCTGCCAGCAGCTAAAGCCACCTCCTATGCTGTATATAAAGCTGTTAGCCACCCAGCCACTACATCACAAAGCCCTTTTCATTAAATAATATTCCGTGGGTGAAGAACAAAATAAAAATATCATCTATGAATTAATATTGTTTTTGGGCACTAGATGAAGAATCTGTTTTGCCTCTTGTCCAAAGCTTATGATGAGCTCTTCACAATGAAGAGGGCTGATACATCAAAGCAATTTCATTTCGTCCTCTGTTACAGGTACTGTTTCATATTTCGTCACATTTCAGTGCTTTGAAAGTGATGACTGACACTACAGTGCTGACTATTCATGAATATTATAATAGCCATATATCCCTTGTGTATTTTACTTCTTCCGTTCTAAATTCTAGATTCTATAGAATTTATCCTCATTTTGAAAATGGA
>JAAGVU020000015.1:1316564-1334532 GCA_011763525.2 Mormyrus iriodes | reverse complement strand
TTCTTCCGTTCTAAATTCTAGATTCTATAGAATTTATCCTCATTTTGAAAATGGACTGGGGTAACTTCAACCCCAAATTAACACAGGGGATATGATGCATTAATCTTTTTCATTTTTCATTTGACTTAGTACATTTGGCGTTCAAGTCTGCGCTTCAGCAAATGTAATTATTTGTATTTCTAAAATAGTAACCTCCCCGTAATTAAAGGGTAAATATATAGTGATAGTATATATAGTAATGCATTATTGTGTGGCCACGCTACGTGTTAATGGGCATTTGACCGAAAACAAACAAACAAAAATCGTAATTTTGGGCTAATTAATGTGATAACCATGTGCGATTCCGTGAATCGTAATTTAGTTAAAATCTGCTTTTACTAGTTTTATCTATACTTTTCGATAGCCCAACGTACGTTTCTTAATTTTTTTTTTTTTTAATTTGGTCAAACAAGAAAAACAACTATTACAATCTGAATCGGACTACAAACGTAAATCACACAATGGCACAAAGTAGTGGGTGGTATCTACGGCCATTACACTGCGAGTTCAGAGGTTCTTGTAAACACTTTCACACCCACCTTTCATTTAAATGCGGAATCAGTTATAGCGCATTATTGAAAAATCAAGGCTGACAACAACCTGCATTTCAATACTGTCTAGGAAGCTTGAGTCGAATCCACAAACGTAGCGGATTTCAGCCGAGAGCTTGCCAAAGTAAAGGAATTCAGGGCAAGTTTTGTGTAAAATTTTTAAAAGGATATGTTCTGGCGGTGTTCCAGTCTCCGTACCAATCGAAACCAAATAAAGTGTCGCGTTTGGAAGCATAATAATAATAATTAATAATAACAATAATATATGAACTGTAAAAAGTACCGCTCACTTTTAAACAACTAAAATCGTACAGTTCCTTTTATCTCAGTCATGCCTTCGACAGATTATCCACATTCAAAAATTAAAGCCCGAATGTATTTGATGTAGAACAAATCCCTCAATTTGTAACCCCCCTCGCCTACCTCCTCCCAGAGCATAATCATCCTGACAAGGGGAAAAAAATCTTCAAAACCGATGGTCTTTCATAGATTACCCTATCAGGTGCAAACCGCTGACAAGTTTCCACCCACCAACAATAAAAAAAAAAAAAAAACTCTCAGTGCCCAAATCCGAAGCCGCAGACACTTCACTGACAAGCATTACCACATCTCCCGTGCAAGGAGGACCGGGCTACAACTTTTAATGCACGTTTTTATATTTGCGATTCTTGGATAACACTGAAGTTTCAGCTGAAAGCAAGGTATTTGCGACATCTTCTATTCGCCAGTCATGTTCGGCTATAAAATTCTCGTTTTTTGTGTCTGAACAATAGACTGGAAGAATATAAAATGATCTTCGCAAGGTGTAGATTTTAGATGTCCCCTGCAGGTATATTCGGGATTGAAGTTCCTGTGATCTTTGGAGCAGCACACTTTCAGCGTGCCCCCACTGGATTTTTTTTTTTAAACCAGGGTAAACCTACAAAGCACTGCTTACAAATTAAATACTTCCCGAGGTGGTCCTCGTCAATTCGCGGCAACCGGAGTGAGAAGAGGAAGATTTTTTCCTTCTCTCTGGCAATAAAAAAGAAGTATCTCAAGGAGTCGACTAATGTTGCAAACAGTGGTGCAGAGTGACTTCATTAATCTATCATCACGCTGGGACTGCAGGTCTCCTGCGGGATACTTTCTGTAAGGACGCGGCCGTTTTCGTTTCCACGCATCTGCCTGTGGTTTTTAAAAACTGTGGAAACAGGTGTATTTGGACAACTCAAGATGTGTCTTCTCCCTTCAAGGTTCATCTACGTGTAAGGTTTTCATTTTTTATTCCTTTGCATTTATCCGGGGCGTACATTCTTGCCTATAGAAGTCGCTAAAACCTTGCTTTTAGTTGCCGCCCAGGTACATACTTTTCCCCCGTGGTGATTTATTTTCTGCTCTTTTCTCCCCCAGGTGCTTACAATTCCTAGTCCTCTATTTCCAGCTACAGGTAGGGATATTACTGTGTATAACGTTATTCTCTCGCTTATGTTTCACACAGTTGAGCTGAGAATAAATATTTCTGGGTAAAATAAAACAGAAACCCAACGATTTAGTGGCGTTGCAACAATAAACAGTTAATTATTACTGTGCAGATTTTGTTGGTGCATTATTTGCAGTTTTCCGCTGTCTTAACATAAGTCGTCCGTGGCTTTCCTCAGTCCCTTTCATGAAGTACAAATGGGTTTTTAAGAGTCACGATTTCTACAGAACCTATTTTTACAATTCCATTAAACTACATCAAACAGATGTGCCGTTGATTAATATAGCACGCGTTTTAAAATAATATGGAAAAAAAGTTTTGCATGTGGAAAAATATTTTTTGTACATTTTATTTCAAGGCTTGAGTGGATTTGCATTAGATACAGGTACGAATATGCATGGCATGCAAATATACATTTAGGTATGGAGAAATGATGACAAGACTGCAAGATTTTTCATTTTCGTTACTTATTCCTGTTTTCTGTATTATGGCAGAAATGCTGATGATTAAAATTGCTGCGCTATATGTCTTTTGCTCGCTTTGCTAACGTAAGACCGGCACACGCGTCCGTTAGAGGATTGCAGCCCACATGTAACAGAACATGGGCGCTATAATGTAGTAACTAGATCTGGGACCGCAAACGGAGAGATTTTTAGGTAAGGATAATTTATTAGGATAATCTAGGCGACGCCAAATTTGGCGCAGATTAATGATGGTACCGTATCCTACTTGTAAAAACAACTGCTTTTCAGAGCCTGCTCCTTTTTGCTGCTACACAGATAATGTGAGTTAAACATAATGAAAAGTGGCGCTTAACTACGACGAGATCTAGGGTTTCGGCGCAGCTGCGAAACTGACCTTTCCGTGTAAGCGATTCGTTTTCAAGTTGCGCAACTCATTGTTTTGTAGACTACCATGTAAAGTAACGAGTATAACGAGTGCAAAGTGCTATTAATAATGCGTGGATTTTTAAAATTAAACTTTTGATAGAAAATGTCTCGTCAGTTCATTTTCTTGCCATGGAGTGCAGTTTTAAGTTCTATTTTTATGGTCGGCACCTTTTTAAAAGTAAGTCTAAGATTTTTACCGGTATGGTGGTCATATTAGGCTATATATGGCGTAAATGATACGGTTATATATTACTGCGTGTAATACACGGCAAAAACATCAAAAAGTATAAGTGATTATTTAATTTTACTCGCCATCACTTCATGAATGTGAAATACATTTCTGAGATTCCTGCTGTCCACATTATAAATAAATTTATTATCCTGGCGTAAACTATTATGATATTCTTGGCTGCATTACTGGGCTGTCTTAAGGCTTATATAGATTCAAAATACCAGCATTTTTATTTAGTGAGTAAGTGGCCAACATATAAGCATGGAAGGTTAACTGCGTTGAATTCCATGACGGGTTATTTAATAAATTTGACTTTAGCACCCGCCAGCAAGATACTGTGTGCGGTACTGAGCAGTGCGATATTTCATGAGGAAAGTCCCCAGCATCTTAAATGCTGAATTTGCAGAAATGTGTGTGCAGCATACATGCTTGTTTGAAGTTCTTCAAAGAGAAAATACGACGGTCTATTAAGACCCGAACAAGCTCCAAAGTACATAGCTATTTTTATAAGGTATTTAACTAGTGACGCACTCAAACGTGTAATTCACGGAGAGACAATGTAAAATGAGACACGCGCTTCACTTCTGCTACAAATCGACTAATTGGTCAAACAAACGGTCGCTGGACTATAATAACGAGACGCGCGTAAAGCTAAGCAGGCAGATAATGAACACAAGAGAAAACAATGTTGTATACGTTTGTGTACTTTAATTTTTCAAAAAAGTTATAATTGACCACACATGGTCAGTCTGGTTTGGATCACTTTGCCAGTAATTAAAACTCTGTTTTAGCTCATTTACGTTGTTCTCATCTAATATATGCGCACAATATTTATATGTACATAACAGTATTTTATATAGCAATTCTTACCTTTTCAAAGGCACAATAACAGGGTGTCTGGAATACTGGAAAGCTGTGGAAGCAAACATTTTTGGCCCAAAATAAGCCCCCCCACACACACACACACATTTTAAGTGTGTGAAGTAAAATCTGGTAGGTTGTTCCTAATTGCCTGAGATAAATGAGGTGAAGGTCACCTCACTTTCATCCCATTTGGGCTGTGCTGTCCAGTACAAGTTTTATCATGATTTCAAATATGAGAAAACATGCAAATGACATACTATTTTTGGCATGAAGTAAGTTACACACACTAAACATACACATTACACATAAGACATGTTTCTGCTCATAAAAACTTCCTGAGTTACAAATCATTTGGAGGGTTGACATTTTCTAGATACTTTTGATATGTGCAGTTCATAAATTTATAACACACAGTGTCCTGTATATTTCATTGTCTGCCTTTCATCCACAGTTGAGAAGTATTTCTATCTCAATGCTAAGACCTTTTTTGTGGGCAAAGTTGTACTTTGTCTCTGATTTGGTAAATGTCATTAATTTGCTGAACTTAAAACAACATGTATTCTGCGTGTGTAACGTGTATTTAATTAGCCACTTGAGAGCAGCGGTATAAAATGCCATTACCAAGCAATTACTGTGCGGCACAGCTGGGGAGCTGGGGCTGCTGGCTTGTGCTTGAGATTCCAGAAGGTGAAAAATGCACATTTCTCTTTGTCATCTGCACATTGACTCAGCCGGCCAATACGCCGACACATGAAAGCGACTTTCCCTAGGTTTTCTGTTAAGTTCCCAGCCACTTCACTGGCATCCTACGCCAATGCACAGGGAAAGCAATCGATCTGTAGACGAGCATAAGGCGGATTAATGCGGAATTCTTTCGGACGGTGATGTTTCAGTGGGCTGGTTTTTACGGCGAGCGGTTCCCAGCCATTGCACCCACAGAGCGTCTGCTTGATTTATGGGTCGTATCGAGCCGTGTCACTTGGTGTTAACCTCAGGCTGATACCCCGTTTAACCACACTATTATAGGTCTGGTTGCATCAAGTGCATGCTGGGGGTTGGCAGTGCTTGTGTGACCCTTTTGTTACAGTTTGGCAGCTTTGGGGAATACTGCCAGATGGGAATTTTAAGTTCGACTATCAGAATCGCAGGAACAGTGATTCAGATGGGCTGGAGAAACTTCTAGGGCAAAGGGGATACTTTTATACACATCGAACTGTAATTGGGCCACAGTTGTACGCATTTATGGCTCCTGTCTCGCATCATCTCGTAGGAGGCTCAGCAGAGCACGGCTGACTTCCGGGTTTACATCGAAAACCACACAAGGAACCCAGACGACCTGAGTCGCAAGCAGATACGAATCTACCAGCTCTACAGCCGCACCACGGGGAAGCACGTCCAGATCCTGGGGAAGAAAATCAACGCCAATGGGGACGATGGGGGCAAGTATGGTACGGGAGTGTTCTTGTGCACTAGGAAACGCTACAGGGACCTTGTGTTTCCATAAAACTCATTTACACCTGACCAAGCAGGACTGTCCTGAATGAAGATGGAGTAGGACTAGCTATGGCATGTGATGTACATCAGTAAAGATGAATGGTAGTCATGGAGAAATTTGTAGGAGGGTGACTTTGAAGACAATATTACCATAAAACTGCACAGCAGAAGTTCTCAGAGAATAGTATACAGGTTAAAAAAGTTCTTCAGTGTGGGCTGCCATGTTGGTCTTTAAGAGAAATTATTAATAATATTTCTCTAGTCATGAGAAATTTTAAAAGAGCTCATCAATCGATGTTTTGGCTTTGTGGTCAATTGCCAATTAAAAATATGTCCTCAATCATACAGCCGGACGGTAGTTGGGTATTCTGTTCATGCAAAGTTTACAACTGTATAATTGATGAAGTAACATTATTAGCTTAGTAGGCATTTATATACTTAGTGTTTTTTTTCCCTATGTACAACACTGCTGGTTTTGGGTATGTGACCTTCTAATATAAACCTTTCTTCCATGAGTCTTATAATTCATAATTAATTTATTGCCCAGACTGATAGGATATCTATTTCTGGGATATTCCTGACGTTGGACTCGGTGATTTTTGGAATCCCAGGTGTACGGGTTGCTGTAGGTGTGTAATTTTGTCTGCTGCTGGTGTGATCCTGGGGGGCACTTGTCACAGGTATGTTGGCTAATGTGTTCAGAATGGCCAGGAGTTACAGTGTTGTACACTGAAGTTGTGCTCATGAGTTTTTGCAGGATTCTGGAACGTTCAGTGAGACCAGGTGTTACAGGTGCCTAGGCTGGTAGTGTGTTCAGGGGAGCCAGCTGTCACAGGTGCTTGGGGTGTTCAGTGGCGCCAGGTGTTACAGGCTTATAGGCTGCCGGTGTGTTCAGCAGAGTGGCACAGAAGGGTGGGCTGTCTCCCCCGCATGCTTGTTAGGGCTTGAGTTGAAGCAGAGACAGACATTCCCATAACTTCTGCCAACAGCACCCCCTCCTGCACCAATGCTCATTAACATACGTCTTCTCTTCCCGCTCCGATTACGCAGTCTCGGCGCCAGCACAGCGCGGCCTTTCTACGACAGCAAAGCAGCCAGGGAAAGTTGCTAAAATTTACAAGCGGTTTCAACCTCCCTGCTCCCACTCATGATTCCGGAAAAAACATTTTCTGGATCTGTAGCGAAGCATATCGGCGCAGTATGTCAGTATTAAAGTTGCCAGTATTAAACTGTTGATCTTGTAATTCATAATGAAGGATCTGTTTTAGTTTTTAAACTGAGGCTAGCAGGCAGTGAGGTGATAGAAGTTTCAGGGGAAGTTGTGTCGTAGTGACCTTAGAAAGGTATTTAACCCAACTTGCTTAAGTAAAAATTTCTTGTGCACAATAATTTGGGGGGGGGGGGGAGTTATGTATACAAAGATGATTTTATTTGAATAAAATTGAATAATTTAACTTACATTATGAAGATGTTTCTTCAGTCGTGACTGATCTACAAGCATCTGAACAATGATAACACTGCAAAGATAAAGATTCAGAAATGCCAGCAGAAATATGAGCAAGCTTGGCTTAGATCTCCGATGGAGGGCTATCGCCATATTTGTTGCGGGACAGGAGGTCGGAGACTGTGTGAATGTACATGTCTGACCCTTTCATGCTTTCCAGGCCACGCTCTCTGGTTTGAGGCGAGGCCAAGACTTGGGGGAGATCTAGCTGAGGCTGAGTCAGTCAATTCATGTTATGTTTTTTTTTTTGTCCTCGGCTGTAGTGCGGTTTCTGTTTTTAATCTTTGTATTCGCTTAACAGCTTTCCTCCGTTTAAATACCACCTTCTTCAGTGTGTCATCTGCTGAGTCGCGTGCCCCTTAAAACATAGAGAATGTTTGTCCTAGTAAACGGGTAAGCAGAAGCTATCTCAGAGTTCAGGCAGATTTTTTTGTTCACTGAGAGTGCTTGTGTGTGTGGGGGGGGGGGTGGTTGTGGAGGGTGGCAGGAGATAGACCCTCAGGGTACGTTTGAGAATGGTAGACAGTCATGCCCCCTATTACCACTGAATTCTCCCTGCTTATCAGTTTGTCTGCACTGTTTCATACATAGTGTCATCTACTCCACTTGAGTTTCCTCAACAGTGCTGACACATTGTGTAAAAAAAATAATATTGGTTCATGCCATTAAAAATCCAAAGAGGCCATTTTGTTTTGGGTTTTTTGAACCGCAAGTTCCAATTGTGTAGCTTTTAGAAAAGCAACCCGTGTCCTGATAGCTAACTAGTTTGTCATTCTTGTAGCATTAAGTAAAATTTATTTCCTGTTGCATTCTAGCCCTCCTCGTGGTGGAGACGGAAACATTTGGGAGCCACATTCGAATAAAAGGAAAAGAGAGTGAATACTACATCTGTATGAAGAAGAATGGCAAGATTGTCGGAAAGGTGTGTGCCATCCCGGCCCCTGCCACCATCACGTTGTGGGGGGTGTTTTGACTTTTTGTAGAGGAACCGTGTTTTTATTTAGTGAAATCCCATCTGACCCATACAGAGATCAAACACCAGCTACATACATGAAGTTTGTTCCCGTGTAAATATTTTGAAGTTTTACCTAGACGTAGCGCAGATGGGTGATATAAACTCAGGATTATTAGACATTGTAAAGGGGCAGTTGGATATTTCAGCACTAAAAGAGAAGAGTATCACAGTACAAAACTTTGATAGCATCAGAATGTTATTATTAATCTAGCTTTTCTGGTGCTCTAAAACTATCCACTACAACTAAGACACTGAGCATTTGATGTAAAGTGGTTTTTGGGCAAGGCACCAAAATACTTTTCTGTTTAGTATACCCTATTCAAAGATTCTCAGTAAAAAAAAAAACCTGCTAAATAACTCCTGATTCAGTGAAATGTGCCTCAGTTTCAATAAGCGCAAGTTTAAGGTCAACACCTATTAATAATTCTGAGACCGGTTAAGTCCGATTACATTGCATGTACCCCATGCACGTTTTCACAATGACACTTAAGACTGGAATTCACAAATTTATACAAACTGTCATAGTTTTCCAAAAGGATGCACTGCAGACAAACCTGTACATTTTTGTTCCAGTTGGAACAACGAGGATCAGTTATGTAATCTGTGAAAGATATGTTTACATTTCAAGACAGAACCACAAGAATTATGCAAAGTCAGGTCACAGAACCAAGGAATTGCTCCATTTTTTGTGGAGACCAATGAAATGGTGGAGACTGATACAAATAAAGGAATTATTTTCTTAATTCTGGTTTACTTTGCCGTTAAAATGACTGTCAGTAGTTAAAAGTGACTAAAATGTCAAACTTAACCTGCAATAAATCTTGCTATAAAATGTTTTGATTATTAAGAACCTTATTTTATTCTTCCACTGAATAAAATTTATGGGGATTAACAACCAAATACACTAGCTAGTGTAGTCTTTCTTCAGAGCCTGAGAACTTGCCAGTTAAGGATCATTGCAGTTATACCGCTTACACACCAGGTGGCACCATTTGAAGGAGTTGATTACACTTTTTCTAACTGACAAATCACTAGCATGCAATAAACTGAATTTTACCAACTAGATACAATGTTCTGGTGAAGCTTGGGTGCCTAAACAATAGGCTAAATACCATTCAGTAAGAAAATAAATGAATGCAGCGGCGATGTCTTTAAGCTTGCATCACTTAAAGAGAATACATTTTAAAATTAGGAGGTAGTGCTCCAGCCAAAGAGTCTCAAGGTGACATGTTTTATGTTCCCGTCTCTGTAACTCAGCCAGCCATAAACACATTCTGAAAAGAAGAGAATAGCAACCATTTTATCCTCCGTTGAAAGACACATTCCATCGTTTTCCTGGCCTGTTTGACATAGACCGAAGAATCCAGCGACTTCAATTTTTTTAAGGCTTGGGGGATGGGGTGGGAGCTATGTTGCTGAGTTGCTTTCTCAGTGGGCTCTGCATTTGGATTCAAGGATTCGAAAGCTTTATTTTCGTTTCTGCAAGTACAAATACAGTGAAATACAGTACATGCTTGCGTACACCACTTCAGGCTTATAACTATAAATTTCAATAAAATAATTAATAACATACTACGTACAATATACAACATAAAAGTAGTTCTGTGAACAGTCTTTTTTTCCTATACTAGTAGTTTTAGCTGAAGATAAACTTGAATTAATAATGTTCAGATGTATGTGAAATAGGGTGGCCATTTGTGTCTCGGTCGCCAGAGGTTTTTTTTTTTTTTTTTTGTCACGATGCTGTTGAAATCCTTTAAAGGTACGGCTGCACTTCGGTGCCTGAACTGTTGGTGCTCGTGCCCCCCCGTGCATTAGCCGTGGGCAGAGCGCGTAGGAGAGCCGGCACCAGGTGCTACATGTCTGACGAGTCCGTGTTTCGCCTGCAGCTTGACGGGAGGAACCAGGAGTGCGTCTTTGTGGAGGAGTTCCTGGAAAACAACTATACCGCACTGGTATCTGCCAAGTACAAGGGGTGGTACCTGGGATTCAACCGGAAGGGCAGACCCAAGAAAGGCTCGCAGACCACACAGACCCAGCAGGAGGTGCACTTTATGAAGCGCCACCCCAATCGCAGGTTCGACCCCCTGGAGGAGTTCCGCTTCACCACGGTGACCAAACGGACACGCAGGGCACGGCGGTTAAAGCCCATCTCCAGTACCAGCTAAGGGATCGGGACCAAGTGTTCCCAACAGGGATTCCCATCTTCTCGCCTTACGCCCTAAAGACTTAAACAACGACCATAAACTTTAAAGAAAAAGATGTTTTATTTTTATACTGGAGGAGCATTATATCTCCCAACTTCTGGATGTTTCTGGGTTAATATAATTATAATTATTTGTCAAATTTTATTTATACTGGATAGACTGAGGAGGGAAATACGCAACAATGCTTTTGTACTACAACTTCACAGTAGTAACAGGAAATCAGCATGTTGTCTTGTGATGGGGAAGAAGCCAGTGGCTCACAGTCAGAAATTCTATAGAAATCCTTCCAGATTCACATTGCCCCTCCCCCCCGAGAAGGATGGATTCTGTTTCCCACAGCGGTCGAACATTTTGGAGACCAAAATGGAGCAAAATAAGGTGGCATGTGACAATGACATCATAGGTAACTCCTTAGCTTTAAGTGCAATACGTTATATTAGGGCCTTGCATTCCAACATGGCTGCCATTATCTCTGTTCTGACAAGTGGCCTTTCCTGCATGGAGTTCAATGAACTGTACGCTGTTCGTCTTCTGAAATTCAAGTTTTGGTGCAGCGTAGGATTCGGCCCAATGCCATGTACCATGACTGACCCAGTGCTGGATGCGTGAATAGTCTACATTTAGTAGACGGCTAGATTTGAGGCGAGCAAGTATTTGTAACTGCTGGAATAGTGGACTGACCTTAAGACTCTCGGAGCCCAAAAAGGCCTGTTTGTTGGTGGCAAGAAAAAGATCTCGGTAACCAGGACTGGAACGTGATCTCAACCATCTCCATGTTTCCCCAAATCCTGCTAAATCCTTTGTTTGATGCAATTATGACAACATAAGTATGGGGTAGTGCTCAAATGGCCAATATACACCCATAAATGTCCCCACAGAATTTACTTAGCTCTGTTTTTCTGTTTTGGGTCCTACTAACTCTTCCAACTCCTCTCCCAGTTAAGAAAGAAAGCCCCATACATATATAAATATATATTAGCTAAACTAGCACGCAAATGTGTATCGTAACGATTCGATGGGTCAGACTTGTTTTATAGTACATTCCCTTTGAAGCTTAAGTTCATTGACATATAAACAGCTCTTACCTCATACGTACGTAGGTGCCCAAAGGCAGGACTTGTTGGTGGTACCTGAATTGTCTTACTGCTTCAGTGACATACAAGAAGTAGTTTCTTACAACTGACGATCATTTGCATGTTTAGGAAGGGAAGTAAACTGTGAGGGAATCCACAGTGAATGGGTCAAATCCAAGAGAAAAAAAAGACCCTTCGGGACTCTAGAAATATATGTTGATGAAATTATTTGATGTCATCCCACGAGAGAATTATCAGTTATATTTAATGCCACAGGATATTATAAATTAGTATTATGTGAGGCCAGTTCCTGTGTTTTTTGTTTTCCTTAAGGATAAATATGCCAGAACTGGTTATTGCAGAACACTGTGGGGTTATTGGCCCCAGAGAAGGTTTGAGACTTGGTAACAGCCATTGTTCAGGTGGTTCATAGTAAAATTCGTGGTTATGTACTCACCTGCCATGAGGCAGTTCTCTATTGTGTACAAGATGCTACTAACAATATGTCACATTTATGATTTTTAAATGTATGCGGAAATAATTTTTATGACTATTATAAAATATTTATTGCCTTTCTTTGTAAATACAACCCAATGAATTTATTTGGCCTCTGTTAATAAAGTGAGGACTATATTTAAAAAAAAAAAGAAGCCACATTTGTCTGCTTATTGATACCCTTTATACAAATCGTTTCCTTTGATTGTAAGGACACTGTAGTGCTTTAGAGAAAGACCAGACTGTTTGCCTATAATAACAAACGAAACAAAGTCAAATGTGTTTATTTACATCTCTGCAAAAATTAATTTACACAAGGCTCTTGTGGAAAGGAAAACGAACTGAAATGTGATGGATCTTAATGATTAATAATAATGACATTTTATTAGTTACAGTTTATCACCTGTGGGGAAATTCTCTCTTCGCATACCCTGTCTTGCTCTCCATGACACACAGACACATGTAGGTGAGAGTAAGCTTGGCAGCGAAGGGCAGCCACCTGCAGCGGTGTCCATGGAACTGAGGGTAAAGGGCCTCGCTCAAGGACCCACAGGCATGATTATTCTCCCAATTACAGGTGGAAATTTCAGATTCAGAAAGTAGAAATCCAGACCAAGATTTTGTTGAGTACTCTGTGACTGAGACTTTATACCCAACTGGCTGGTTGAAACAAAATTTTGGTCTGGTTTTGTATTTTCTGAACCTGAACTTTTCACCTCTGCTGCCGATGTACAGTATGGGTCAGTGAAGACATGTGTCTGACTCTGTAGGGATGAATGGCGTATTGATGTGTCAGTTATTGCGAGAATAATCCCAGACTGAGTGTCTTGGCTGCCATTGCTATGGTGCATCATGGCTAGAATAGGCTTCCATTAAACCAGGTGAATCTGGATACTGCATGCAAAGAAAGACGATGCAGAGTTTGCTTTAAGTCGTAGGAAGACTACAACATTCTTCCTGATGGCTTCATCAGCCTATTTTATGTCAATAATAGGTATGTGGTGGGTGATAATCATATTTTTATTCATATATAAATCCCTAGTATTTCAACTGAAGCTTGCAAAGAGGACAGACTGCAGTGTTATTTTTATGATTTCTTACATGCATGATTTCTGGATTATTCGCAGTGAAAATGACTCCTTTTACTGGTTTAAGGTTTTATTTTATTGGGTCATGAATGCATTTATGACATGCTTCATGTGGGTTTTTGTAAGTTTTTAAGTATGCAAACGTCTTATTAAACGCGATTCTTTATTTGAAGTAAAAGGTGAAAGTCCTAGCGAGAGCTAACAGAAGTCTCTGGCAGCGGTTCCAAGAAGTTCAGTCCTTTTGAGGAAGACTCTGAAATGCCCAGAGAGAAAACCGCAGTAGTGACAGGGAAACTCCATTGCGGGGAGGGGGATTTTCCCATACCTACAGAGAAGGAACACCTCAGCATAAGAATCCTCTGGCACAGACACTGCAAGGACGTCCTGCCTTCTTGGGCAGAGGACCCCTCGGAGCCCCAAGGCTGCAGCGCACATGGAGAAGAATCAAGAAATCTCAGTCCATTATGAAACAGTTTCTATTATAGAAACCAGCGACTTGCTGGCTCACAGCCAGTCCGCTAGCAACGGTAAAGCCAAGGAGCCCAAACATTACTCTAGACATACACAAGGTGGAATAAAGGCTTCTTAATGCTTCATATAACTCATCATTTGTCGAACCCAAACGTTCACCAGCGGAATTCATCTGATGACAATTAAAATTTTTAATATGAATATGTATGCATGTGCTACACACTACTTTCTTCAACAATACGTAATTATTAACTGACACAGTACAGAAAATTTACCCAGAATACATAAGCCAAGAGCTTAGACTTAGACATAATTTTAAGAGCTACTGAGAAATGCACATAAGCATTGCATGTCAATGTTCAAAACTGATGTCAAAATTCAACACAGACCAAGTTCTAAAAAAAAGAAACGCCTTAAAACCACTTTGCTGAAATCATATATAATGGCTGAATTTTTTCTTCTAAGATGATACTCTGCTTTTGTAACAGCTGAACGATTTAATGTGAATCACTCGATTTTATTATTAAAACAGAAATATTTCATATGACCAGTGGAAAATATATATTTTTTTAAGTTTAAAGTAAGTAATGCATGCAGCAGGTTTGGTGAGAACAGTTTGCACTGAAAACTAAGTGAGCCTTTGGCAGGGGGACACTGGGGTTGGCTGGTTTCTCTATGGTCGTCCCACACGAGCAACCTGTAGGGGGTCCAAGCGGGATCTCCACTGTGGAAAGGTGACAGCATATCCCCAGCACTGTGTCCTTATTGCACTCGCCCCACACCTTCCATGACCCTAGGGCCATGTCTGGAGGGCGTGGAGAGCCCCTCTCTCGCACAATGGACGGCATGCGGGTGCTCTCTCTCACTGAGGGGAAGGCAGTGTGCTTTTTCAAGGACTCAATAGCGGGCTAGAGGAAAGGAAGAAAAAAAAACGGAATATCAGAGGAATCCAGCTCCAAAATTCCGGAACTGCTACCTCGTAATGCTGTTCTGCGGGCTGCGAAGAGTCCTGGTGAGATCCATTCTTCCTCCACTGTTTTTTTTTTTTCTTCGCAAAAATGAATGTTTCGATACGTGAGCCTCTTTTGACCAACCTTTATTTAAAAATCTTTTCCTGGCTCATTAAAAAAGCGAGAAGATGAGGGATATTTTGCTGCATTCCAAGGCCTCTCAGATGGGCATATACTGTTTTGCGTGGGGATGGTGTTTACATGAGCCGTCAGACTGAAAGATGGCAGTTTTTGGGAAAAAATGCCTCTTGTTTAACTTGCTGCTGATGATATCGGACACCCTACAGCGTAACTATAGCCTGTCTTCGTGTTTAAAAGTCTCAACCTGACAGCATTTTAGAGTAAAAAAGAAAGCATGTCATGTGACACATAGGTCTATGGCAGCATTATATCTGAAACTGAATTCTCAGCCTAAAATGTAACGCAGTGACTATGGTGCCATTTCCCTCCTCACCCTCATCAGTTTCAACCTTTGATCCCATCCATTATGGCATTTTAACCATGTATTTTTAATACACACAAAATAAATAAATGAAAAGTCTCCTCTGCTGTATTCCAGTAAATATGACACTTATGTTTGGGGAAATACTGACTGGCAAAAAAACCAGAAAATCCCCTCGTAAACTTTTGGAGAAACCAGCATTTAAAAACCACACACGTTTGTTCTGTTATGGTTATGGATTCACTCTCTCACATTTCACACCCCAAATCAATCATCACTGACATGATAAAATAAGAGTAATACTGCTGGTGAAAAAGCCTTCACTACAATAACAATTAGAGTCCCCACAAGCTGAGGTAAGCCACAAACAAACTGATGTCAGATAGAGAGAGATATCTCCCAAACTGGCTGACCCGGGTGGGATAAATATTTGAAGATTGTAGAACAGCATTTACTTAAGCGTGAATGACATCGTTTTGTAATGTTACATAATGTTCCTTCTAAACTAGCCTTTCTATATGTTAAGTTTCAGTTTGGTTTCATCTCATTGGTTTACACTCAGATGGTTTACATTTAACATGTCAAAGTCAGTAAAGAGAAAATATCAAAATTAAACATGTCAGGGGCATTTTTTAACCGTAGCTGTTTTCAAATACCTATATAACTAAATATATAGCGAAATAACCTTCGTTGCCAAGCTTAATGAAAGGCGACCCGTTTTGTATTACAATTTTTCTTTATTTTGGATGGCCTGTTGTTAAACACAATTTAAGTATGCTTATTAAGCAATTTGAACCAAAAGCAGCCAAAATCAGCCACATCCAACTTTTCAGTTAAGCTAAATGTGGAGTTAATATGACCGACTTGGAAAATTGTCCATGTTTGAAATATTATCCATGACATTTTGTGCAGTGTAAATTGCAAACTTTTCAAAATATAATAATTGCATTGACTATGGCAATTTGCCCATTTAAAACTGTGCCATGTCGCAAATATGCTAGCCTTCTTTGACTAATGCTAACTGAAGCTATGTTCTAAGCTGGTGGACATTTAGGAAATCGATGCTTACCTAATTCTAAGGTGTCTCTCGATACTGTGAGCGCATAGATCATACTTGTGGTCTTGGCAAGACCGGTCTTGCTAACTTGCCTCCCAAGAACGAACCTGGGGTGCAATGAATCTTGGGATTGGTCTCAACTAGTGACGATGCAACCGATGTATCCCTGATCCCTGATATTTGGGGTGGGGCAAGAATGACATCCGGGGATTTTTCCCGTCCTCTGTACTTCTGTTTTTGAGTATTGGAACTGGTCTTCGGCAATGGAAAATTAAGTAAAATGGGTACATGAGAACACAAGTACGGTCAAGTACACTTTGAGAAACACCCCTACTCACTCTGAACTAAAGGAGAAACGTCATGCTGTGTATATAGTTCTTGAAGCCCCCATGATGCCTCAGAGGGGGGGCTACAGATATATTATTGAACAGTGACATACTGCTGGTTGTGAATATATTGTCAGCATATGCAACATACAGTCTACATTCTTTAGGGCAGGCATGGTTTCAGAAATAAACTTGTAGTTCACATATAATTTCATGGTATAAGTGCAATTACCAGAATGGTGCTGAAGTGGAGAATTTTCAAATATGTCCAGTCCCCTGCTGGTGTTGCTCTTGGAAACATCTGCAGATGTCGGTAAATTGGATAAACCGGCAGTGAAACCTTTCTCGTCTGTTAATTAGTCCACTGTGTTTCCAACAGCGTTCCATGTCTATTTATAACAACACCTTTATATGCTTGAACTCCTTGCAAATAGCAGTTCCTCCGAAACCCAAACAGAAGAAGCCATGCAGCACGGCGCTAACCCCTCACTAATTATACAGCCTCGGTTCTGCAAAGGCACCTGTTCTCTGGCAAGCCCGCCTCTACCAGAAGAACTCGTTTGGCCTCGGCCTCCTGCTAGGCCTTTCTCTGCCCTGACCTTTGATCATCAGCGAATCGTCCTGGAACCGAACCAATAATTTTCAGATGAAAAACTTCCAGTCCCTTTTTTTGGCAATTCACACAGTCTTCGTGGCATTCTCTATAGAGGAGCATTTCTGAATTGCAGGCTACTTTTCTACATCTCTTGAAGCAGCATTGCATTTGACAAACATTTCATCCGCCATGAGGTACTGCCGCTGATAGCCGCTTTTTCACAACCCAGATCTGTAGTGAATCATTTTCTGAATCCTGTTCCCACATTTGTTAACTTGGGAATTGACACTTAAGATCTTTTTCTTCTGTTAAACTGGGGGGGGGGGAAATCCCTCAGAGTCAAGAAACGATAGCGATCTTTTATGAGGATAGAAAAAAAAAGCTAAGAAAAATACAAGACTTCTATAAAGCAAAAAAGGCTTCTTGCATTGCCCAGTATTACAGGCGGCACACAAGTTAGGCGCATGAGAAAAAAAAATCAGTTCTGGAAATGCAAACGTCAGCCACCACACACTTAATAAGCAGCCATATCAACAGAAAACTCCACGTCACACTGGGCGAAATGCAGCACAGTGTTTGTCTGCCTAAATGACACTTGCCTCAAATTTTTTTGTGGTTAACCAGAATGGACCGTGAAATAATATTTTTGTACTCAGCTGTTCGTTGAATTCTGTTTGGTCTGCTACATTTATAGAAGACGCTGGAAATAACGGCATAGTTGTAAAATAAACACAGAGCCTACAACTATTATTTCCAACAAAGATGTAGGGCATCTGCATGGTCGTGGTTTCTATCCTGTAATTTGGGAACAAAACACAAACGTATGTAATTCTGTTAAGTATACGAGTTCAGCTGGCACTGTTTCCTCTGTGACAACAGGTCTGTGACAGATATTTGTTCTTTGCACTTATTGTGTTCTTCGTGACAAAGAGTCTATATTATGTCTAGCTCTGTTTCAGACACCACAGGAACATCACTGAAAATATAATGTATATGTCAATGGATGATGCAATGGGGTAAAATTAAATAGCTCTGTTTTGTACCATAAATGATGAGAATTATTTGTGCAATCATTTACTGTGAAAATAGGACATAATAATAATAATAATAATAATAATAATAATAATAATAATAATAATAATAATAATAATAA
>JAAGVU020000015.1:1283569-1302877 GCA_011763525.2 Mormyrus iriodes | reverse complement strand
ATATAACAGGTCAAAAAATGCCTTTGATAAATTCTAGAATATGGCTCCTCTCTCGATGAATATGTATAGCAGAAATGTAAACAATTCAGCAGTAAAATAAGCAAAGTTTCTCTGCATGTTGTTACCCCATTCATTTACATAGCATTTCCCAGACAACCCACTGGAGGGAGGTACAGAGTGAATTCCAGTCACACTCAATCGTAAGAGACTGTAGCAGTTAATTGTTTTCCCATAGTGGTTCAAATCAATGCTTCGTATTTCAGATGAACCTCTGTCTGGTGACCTGAAAAGCATGTTGCTGCCTTGGAAAATCTCTTACAAAAGCATGGTGCTGAGTAGGTTAGCCACCTTCTCATCTGCTGAGGCTGAAAAGACACCATGGATGCATTCAATTACCCTGCATGAAGCGTGAATGAGCAGGAACTGTGACAAGAACCTACGCTGTTCGGACACTAATTTGTTCATTGATTTATTTTCTAGTTTTACCAAAGTTCTCTAGATGAAACACCTTCTGCAGAGATAAATTTATACATGATTTTGTTGTAGGTAAGAAATTTCCAACAACTACCAATCCACTTCCGAACATTCCAAAGCTCCTTCCCTATAGCGCTAATGCATTTAAAAAGGGTGACACAGTATATTTCTTCCTGACCAGGTGTTCATTTAATATAATATATACCCCTTGGTTATGCAATCCTTTCACTTCAAAGCATGCTGTGAGGCCCCACGTTCACTCTTGCTTTTAACAGCTTGCCTGCTTCAGAGTATAAATGCAAGTTAGCTGGGTAGTCTGTTGCTGACATCTTCACTCCTTGGGTGGTAAGAGTCATGGGTAACCTAGGAATGAGGATTATAATTTTGCTGCACAAGATACTAGGTAGAATATGACATTCATAACCTGTTCATCGACTCCCATATTAGTTAAAGTACACAAATCAACAGAACATTCAGTGAGCACTTTACATGTAGTTGGAAAATCATTTTCCTTTTCATCAAAACGCTGCAGTGTGGAGCTGGTCCGTCACAGCGTCCAAATGGTATCAGAGCGAATTGATAGAGGCCATGTAATATTATTCAATTGCTTTCCCACAGAAATGTTTATCTACATATTCGATCATTCCAGTAGTTATGGCCGAAATTCAAAATTTACATTTTTTGTAGCAATATGTTTATATCCTGGCTGTTTTAAAGAGCTTATGCACCACAGCATAACATAGTTTCAATAATTTTTCTAACATTTTAATGACATTTAAATTATTTTCAGGTCTCCCCAAGTATTTGCACTAGTTGAATGTAATTAGTTTATTTGGAATTCTTGCAGCTTAAAATATTTTGCTTCAGAACAGATAATTTTATGACATTGTCAGTCCTGAATTATTATAACACAAACTTGCAAGACATAGTTTGGCTCGGAAAGAGGCAAAGGCAATTTCTTGCATGATTCAACTGTTGCAAAAATAAACAATGGAATTCCAATCATTATCACACTATCACGGGGAAGAGGGTGCCTAAACGGCAAAGGTTTTCATCTAACTGAATCGTTTTTGCAAATGTTTATCAACATTTCCCCACATAACAATACTATGACATTAACAACAAAGGACCTGTAACATTATTTTATTGTTATGTAATACTAGCAAAAAATAAAAAATAAACTAAACAGAACGACGCCAAGGGAAAGACCAGTGCGCAGTAGAGAAGTAGCTTTAGAAGAAATGTAATCCATACAGATTTTTATAAGAAAAAGTAATTTTTACATAATATAATACTTATCAATTTTTGGTATCCATTTGTCCAATTCAGGGTCACTAGGGGTCTGGAAGCTAAGGGCACAAAGCAGACAATAACCCAGGACGGGGCACCAACCCATCGCAGGGCACACTCACACACTTCGGTTACTCCAGTTAACCTCAGCATGTCTTTGGACTGTGGGGGGAAACTGGAGTACCCGGAGGAAACCTCATGACGACACGGGGAGAACATGCATGGAGCCATGGCAGAGACTCGAACACAGGTCCCAGAGGTGTCAGGCAACAGTGCTAATCACCCACAATAACACAATCTCATCTTTATAATTAATATACATAGTCTCTCATATTTAAAAATATGATTTAATTTTAATTATTTTACAACTCAGAACTTTCATTTTTGAACTCTCTTTGAACATACATTTTAGAAACTTATATCATTGCATGATAGTTCAAATATATGAAATCCTATTATTATGGCACTGCGCTTTATTACTGCAATGGAGTCTCGAGTATTATTTTTATTGTTCAGAGAATCATGCAGAGATACTGTCATATATATCGACGTTGTGTCTTGTTGGTCTCCACCCATTTCATGCCATTACAGTGAACTTTCACACGTCAGAGAGGGTGGTGACTTGTGGTGGATGCCTACAGGTATGATTACAGATCTGTTCTGTGGCTTACCACATAAGAACAAGCCCAACTTGTGGCTTACCACGTAAATAAAGCTTTTCTAGTATTTATGATAATTGTATTTTCATTTTAAAAAGTCTATAGTCTTTGCAATTGTAGGCTTTTGCACTATTTGGTGATGTTTTATTAATAGGGGTCACAGTAGTCAAAAGAAAAATATACTGATAAAGTAGTGGCTATTCTACAAAGTCACAGGAGGAGAGACTGAGGAACTTAAAAGCAGTGCAGCTCTGGTTTTTAATAAAATTATTCCCCACAATGTGATAAAATCCTGTAACTTTTTACATTTTTTCAGTCCCCACAAGGATAACCTCAATTTTATAAAAATCTGTGAATGCAATCAAAAAACTAAAAATGCCAAAAGTCTTGTATTTTGTTTGGTTACTTGTAGTTAAGGTTAGGGTTGGGTAGGGGTTAAGGATGTCATAGTTGGAATTAGGGTTATGCACATAGGAATAAACGTAGAGTCCCCGTAAAGATACGAATATGTGGACTTTGTGTGTGTGTGTGTGTGTGTGTGTGTGTGTGCTATCCAGGATGGACCCTTTCCTTGTGCCCTTCGCTGTCAGAGATAGTCTCTGGGTTCCGCTGCAGTTCTGTACTAAGATTAGTGGTTGAAGATGTTTGGATAGATGCTGAGCACGTGTCGTTTGGCCTTCTTTAGCCAGCGATTTCCAAGCATAGAGGAACTTTTCTAATACCTAAAGTCCTTGCATATGTGATGTGTCCACTGCCCAATGGCCGGTGTTTCCTGGGATACGATAGGGGCCCACCAAGACCTTGTACTAGACAGGCGGTATGGAAGACAAATGGATGGAAGGATGTAAAATTTAGCTGAGAAAATCTCTGACATTCATTATGCAACAAAATTTCAGAGGGATACACATCGTATTCATAAAAATTAAACAATCAGTTAAGAACTTGTTTTATTCTGTATTAATTAAGTCTCCAAACTGCACATTTAGCAATACCAGCAAATAGATGTTATCTCAAAGAATCATTACAAAGGACAGAAAATATAATCTGTTCCATAAAATGTTCATGGCTTTGCTGGAAATATTAAAAAATCACGTCAAACTGGCAGGGAAGCAAAATCCTGTCCTTAAAGCTATATATCGGGAGAAGTGAAGAGTTGAAATCCATTTTCTTAAATTTCTTGGCACAGGAGCCAGCCTAACCATAACAGTATTAAACAGTATCACTTAATGGTGTCAGAAAAGTACTGCAGATGTGTGTAACTCTGTGCCGGGAGTCTGGGTGAGCTGAGATTGTATTTACATCTGCGCCTTCTTTCGTAAGTTAAGCCACATCATTTGTAACAAAGACACAACACAAGGCCTAAATCCTCTTCGCCCAGATTGCACCCAAGCTCACATTAGTAAAGTCTGGTTTATATTAAGCTACTCCAAATAAACAGAGAATCTCTCAGTCATGCCGTGTTAAGTCGCGGGTCAGAATACCGCATCCCGGATTTTCTCACACTTATTTTGCCGGCTGGTTATCGCTCCATTTTTAATAAGCATGGAAAAGAGACAAAATACAAGGAATGCCTGTAAGGAAGAGAATCCCGTGAGGTCACAGAGAGGAGAGAAGCTTTTTTCTTTTGCTCCAATTCAGTGATGGCGCTAAAACAAAAAATATCATTTGTCTAATTGTGTAATTGATTTAGTAGCTATGGAGACGGGATTCATCTATCAGTGCAAACCCACTGGGGTTCCCAGCTTTGTTTTTAATACCTATCTGCCAGGAGACCTTTAACTTTCAAGTCCATTCTACTCCTTTGAGCTTAAGTAACCAGTGCATGGAGATGAGCCACGTTGCCTTTGTGGCTAATTTTCAGCTGGCTATGCATGTCCCCAGGATGTGTTTTATAAGGTATGTGAGATGCTCAGCGCGCTTGGTCTCAAAGAGTCATAAATCACTGATCATGTTGATCCATTCCAGACATATTGGTCATCAGGTAGACTGTTTCCATGTCTTTCCTAAAGGATAATGGAAAGGTATATTCTGAAAACCTCAGCTGTTTTACGCTGTATTTATACCACACACAACCAAGATATGTCACCTGCATCAATGAAAAGCTTCTTCTTATATATCGTGTTAATGTTACACTCTTTCACGTGTCCAGATTTTTTTCCTAAATAATCTTTCACCCTCCCACATTGCAGATTTGAGCTTATCACCAGTTAGCTAGACTCCCTTTAGTATGTAGCTGTGGATTTGCTACAGCCTATCAGGACTGAGGTTCACAGGCTAGGCTGCTTTGAATTACTAAGCTAACCTCAGAACGCGTTCACTCTGTTACCTCTCAGCTTTCGCCATTTCACCCATTGCATCTCAGTTAGATTTTGAATGAGTTTTTACATTTTTATTACAGGAAAAAAAAGGAAGTTCGTGATTCTGTTAAGTTTCGCATCGCTTATTTTAGAACCAATATATTTTCTCATTGCTTATTTTGCAATTAGCTAAAAAAAATCATCTGTGAGCTCACTCTTTTATAAACATGCATTAATCTGAAAAATGACTAAACATGGCTATTTACTTAAAATAAGAAATATAAAATAGCCTTTCTTTTTAAAAGCAATTCATTAAAACCGTGATATATTAATGAGGTGGGATAATGATCCTAACAAAAAACTGAACGATATTTAAACTAAAACATTGGTCCCAGACATAAAAATGTATATTAACAGAATCCAAAGGAAACTCTGTGTTCTTTTGGGAATTAATCCCTCAAGATATGAATTTTCATGTTCCCTTCCTTCTTGCCTTTCCCTCTGTCGCTCTTTGGGGTCTTGGCAAGCACCCCTTCAATCGAAGCGCACCCCCCCCCCCCCATCCCCCGATCGTGTCAGATACCGCAGAAAACAAACTGTATATCAAGGGGAAAAAAAGCAAAGTAGCCGTGGTGGGGAGTCACGCTACACAGAGTGTGTGATTTCACCCCATTCATTTATATCTGCCCGGCTGCATGGGAATCGGGATCTTTCCGAGTGTGGAGAGAGCCGGTGAGGTCCGCTGCCCGCATGTGGAGAATGCTAACAACACCTGGCCCGTTGCCAGGTTACGCTTATAGGAAAGGTGATGTAATGTTTATACAATATAGAGATATTTCAGCGCTGTCAAAGTGCGAACTCACCTGTGTTTACTCAGCACTAGAAGAATCCTAACTGAGGGAGCTGTGGAGACAATGATGAGTCTGTAAGGGTGCAGGCCCAGCGTGAGTTCAGGCGTATCGAAATCTGGCCAGCCACGAGTCTGGAACTCGCCGTCGGAACTGACAGAACGGGGACGTTTCGGAGCCAGAGAAGTTCTACAGTGGCAACATTTATCATGCACATGGGCCCCCAGGGAGATCTAAGTAGCCTGAAATGCACCCATTAACTCACACATTCCAAATATACTAAGTCCAAACTAAATTATAATAATTTTTGCAAATGATAAATAAAAGGAAGGAACTAGTATCTCCCAATCATCTGTTTGCTCAAAATATTACCTAAGATTAATTATAGTTATTGAATTCTGAGTGACACTTTTTTTTGCTCTGCTAGTAGTTCTGCATCGGGCTGGTGTCTGTGAGCGGACTCCAGAGTCCAATGCCAGTCAGCTGGGTCACAAGCCATTCAGTGCCCACTCGAGCTCATCAGGAACAGCCACGCCAAAAGGAAAAGGCTCAGGCTTTGTTTAACCACAAGAGCGGGATGGGGTTCAAACCAGTTGTTGCTTAAACGAAATTGCCCCATTTCCAACGCGCTGCGCTGTAATCTGTGACGTTGGAATATCGAAGAGAAGCATTTAGTCAACTGAGCATCAGGTAAACTCAAAGTAGCCAAATGTTTTGACAGATTCCAAGGTTACTGAAATATTTTGACGAAAGTTGTGAGCATAATAATATTTTGATAAGACAACCTGGAAGATGAAATTAATGGCACGCTGACGAGCTGTAGGTACGTCAAAAACCTCCTGCGATACATTTAAGGTATGTGAAAGAACAGCACCCACCCCAAGCAACTATTTTCGCGAAAAAACACATATAAAGTTTCCTGCACCCTGCTCTGCTAAAAAACACCAGGTGATATTTTGATTTTTTTTTTTAATAAAAGACTATAGACATAAAAATACCGGAAGACATGTAGAATTAGCTACACATATTAAGTCAGGTAATGAATTCAAGTGTTTTCCTTCTGTGAAGCTGATCAGATAAATGAGATGGGATTTTCATAATGTGATGAGAGAATGTCCTCGACAGACATTTTCTGAAACGGTACTTTTGTAATAAAAAGAGGTCAACTGAACTCAAAAAGTTCTACTTCTGGAATCTTCCAAGGAAAATCAGTGGATTACCCACTGGCTACCTTGAATCAATACATATTATATGGATACCTCACTCTGTACCCTACTGCCTCCAATATACCTGACAGTGAACCACATATCAACCCCAGAATAAAAACAGTCTGGGTATTATATAAAATGAAATGACTCGAGATAAATGATTGCTAACAGAAGTGACACAGAGCATTCCCAGTATCCGCACACTCATAAGTGATTGTTTTAACCTAAACTGTTACAATAAAATACTCATCCATTAAAATGATTTGTGTATATAAAATATACAAGAAGTCTGTTGGTGGCTGTAGCAGTGAATAAAAATACCATATGACACATCCAGCTTCCAGATATGGGTGTCAAGAATAAAACGTTAAATAAACGGCAAAAGTAGACTGCAACAATATAGCATTCTTGCTTGCAATACTATACAATGTAACAATATAAATCCACTGGGTTGACTGTGACCTCATTCAACATTATTGAATTTTCCATATAAAAAGCAGGAAGCAGAGTTTCAAAACAGGAAGAATGTTGTTTAGCAGAGCCAAGGAATAAAACCCAAACAGACTATTGCACAGGTGTTTTATGAAGCTATCTGTTGTATGACTTTATTACAATCATGGTCATGCTGCTCTCCTAGCTAGAGGAGTTACAAGCACATTAAAATTCAGAAAAATTCTGAATTGAAATAAAATTGGGCTCTTGTTTTAGACAACATAACACGGTTATCGTAGGAAGTGTTCCTAATTAGTCAAATCACAGCACACATATAAATATTACTATAATTACCATCATTTATCACAGCTGTAGTGCACATTTACTAAAACAGCAATAATTAAACTGCAGGATCTCATTTAATATGTGCCGAATTGCTGGTGAGCGTTCGAGCCTTTTTTGAATGTCTGAAAACGTCGGATGATTTTTGCTGAACAAAACGCTCTCAGATCTTCAGGATTGAGGGCGCTTCGCTCTTAAATCAGCGATGGTGGGGAGAAGACTGTAACGATGCTGCCACTAGCCTCAATTACCATAAATCTCAGAGGTTGCCTTTGATCCCAGTGGGATTACGATGCCAGCACATCTCAGAAGCATGGTACAGATATGCAACACTGTACAAAGCCTAAATTAAGGGGAAAAACAGTAAAGGCACCCAGCCGTCGACTAGCCCTTCTTTTAAACATTTCCTTTGGTCTATGCATTAAGAAAACAGCTCCCCTTGTCATGTTGTTTACAGACCTGTGCCTTTATTTAAATACCCAAAAGCTTCAGGCCAGTTGAGCCAGCTGGTTGGGTTCCTGAGCACATTACGCTGGTACACAGTAGCATTTGTGCTCACTGTACTGGATCATTGAACACAGGGCCAAAAAGGGGAGAAGAAAAACATTTATTCTCTCTTCTCTGCAGTGCCTTTTTACTTCTGTACCATTCTCCTCGCTTCTTCATGTATGGAACCCTTTCAGGCTCTGGGGAGCTTTTCCTTTGTAGATGAGCTCAGCTTTGGGACAAAAACTGACAGCACCTGACTCTTTTGCCTAAGTTGGAGACAGAATATACATGGATGGGAATTTCATTTAAATAAACGAAAAAAGACCCGCTCTTAGGCTGTGTTTTATTTTACAGGATGCTTGTGGGAAATTTTGGAATATCAAAGTGTGGAAAATGACAAAAACTGAGCAGAAATGGAATATAAAAGTTAATCTAACTGGATATGTTTGGAGATTATGTACTGTACGAGGGATTTGGGCAGTGCGAGATGTTTAATGGATGCATTTTGGTACATGTGTGTTGGGGTGGAGAAAGCTATTAAGGAGTAGATTGAGACTGAGTCTGCAGTTATCACTGTTCCTGGGATTTCACTCTGTCAAAGAAGCCTTGGCCCAGAGGGGTTGCTGTGAAAAGGGGAAAGGTGTCTTAAGCCCAGAACATATTCTGGCCAAGGCACTGGTCTCACCAGTGATCCTGAGTCAAGTGTCAAATCAAGTCAAGCTTTATTATCATCTCAGCCATGTACAATACAAAAAAAAAATTCCTGCATATTTATTAATAATTTAAGGGTAGGGCTGACAGAGGGATGACTACTATATACATTTTCCACCTAACATAACGTAACATAACATAACGCAACGTAACATAATGCAATGTAACATAACATAATATAACAACATAACGTAACATAATATATCGTATATAACATAAACATTTCACATTAGACAAATGCTGGGAAATTAGTGCACAAAAGTACTGTCCATGCTTAAAGTGGCAGTGCAGCAGATTTAAACTGATGCAGATGTAAGCAGTATTTCCTAGTACTTTATTGTGCATTAAGCATTATCACCCTGTGTTTCCAGTAACCCCATCAATCAACACCAGCTTCTTAGGTGTGTTTACATGTGAAAGTCTGGGGAGTGATGGACAGACGATGAATGCGTATCATCTGGAGTTTGGAGACCAGATGAGGAGTGGGTGCACTTCAGTGATACCCCAGAGAAGTTAAAACAAGATCCGGGCAAAGGCGTGCAGAGGGTGCCGAGGTAGGGCCACGCCAAACGCCGCTCAGGGAACGAGGACACGACATTCATCCAGATGGCTGGATTCTAGGCAGCCAGGGAGCCAAGCGGTACAAGGTATGCGACAGTGATGGAGAGATCTTGAATATGTGACCGTTTCAGCCGACAGATAAATCAGGACCATTTTAGCCAGGTCTAAGATGTCGGAAGATAAGTCTAGAATGGTGAGAAGTAATCAGTGCAGCCTCGTTGGAATGTCCCACCCCCAAGCCAGACTGGTTTGGGTCCAGCAGAGTATTCTGCAAGACAAAGTTAGACTATTGTTTAAATGCTACATGTTTGAGGGCTTGGTTTAGAGGGAAGGGAGGCAGAGACTGGACAGTCTCTTCCTGAGAAGTATGATATGCTAATGCCGTGCTGAGAAAAGTATTCGGAATATTCCCTATGAGTTGTAGTCTGTGGATTGTAATATGTGAGTCATAATGTGGGTAGTCTATACGGGCTTTACTACAGTATGTGGTTTGTACTATGGGGATAACTATATGTAATATTTCTGGCCCTGTACACAAAATACAACACTCATTTACGAATGTTTGCTTTTTAATAAATGATGTTTTCTCTCTCACATTCAGGTATGACACTCTATTAGGGTTATTCCAGTTAATTTCTAGGCAGAGATGCCCATGTTTTAAATGCTTACATGATTACATGTAATGCACTAAACTTTTGATGATGCAGAAAGTGTAAGTACCACCTCACTAACAGCTCCATACGCATCAGGTATGTATTTTGTGTTACATTAGTAGGAGGCTGGTTAACCATAAAGGGGTGCTGTATTACCGGTTGAGCAAATGCACATCCCAGTTTGATACTATACATGAAGTCAGTTGAGCAGTGGGAAGAAAACAGAATGTGACAGCAGTATTTTCCTACTTCTGAGTCGACACAGGAGCTGCCAGACACGGCATGTCTGACCTCAACCACACACATACTAAAAACGGTTTCACAAGACTCCTGGCTGGACAAATTTTACTTAGAAATCATATTTGACTGCTTTCCCTGGCCCAGTTCACCCGACTGGTTTCCAAGATCCTGCTAAAGTAACACCTGCCCTGAAGCAGGAAGTTGTGTCGAGCTTGGAGGTTACTCTACCCTTTTGTAATGAGGGGACTAGTCCAGTCTGCCCTAAAAAGAAAGACAGTCTAAATTTACACCGTAAAACTAATGTGGAGTTAATGTGACTAAATTCACCTCTTTGTTTGACCCTGACCCACATAGTCTCTTTGGACCCCATGGCTTAATGCTGGTCACCTTTGGGTTGTACGGTGCACCAGTGCTGCATATAAAAATGCCACTTACTCTGTTCAGTAAATTCTTTTTAGTTTGCTTGTATTATTGCTTCAACAACAAAGGAAATTACATTTTTGTGCAAGAAAACTGATAAACCTGATAAAAATAGGACAAAAGTAAAATAAAATTAAATGTTTAATTCAAATAACCCATAACTCTCATTAAAAATCATAAAATGTATTGCTGAAATCTTATTAGCTAACTGGCTTAGCTTTTAACCATTATACCTATTTACACTACCAATACTAACATGCTAGAGGCAATTTAAGCTAAATTCCATCTAAAGGACAGAAAAGCAAAGCCTCTTCTTGGACTTGAACCCATAACCTCCCAAGTTAATTCCAGCCCCCATAATGCATGGGTGGCCCTGGTATTATATAGCCTATCACTCCATCATCTCAAACGTAACCTCTAAAGTTACAGCAAGCAGATTTGTCTTTTATGAGCAATGAGTGCCTTTCCCTTAAAAGACAGTGATAAAGCTACAACTCAAAGGCAAGGGTTAGCGCAGCGTTTACTCCTACGTAATTTGAAGTCCTTCTAAGGCATGTGAGGGGAAAAATCTGTGATGTGATATCGGTTACTTTTTCCCAGCTGTACAGTAGATTTCAACGTAAATAACGGGTGAATCTGACGGCCATGAGCGTGAGACAACGTTTTTGACCAGTTGGTGGATCTGATTGGCATACTTTAAGCAATATAATTTCCCTGACATCCCATGTTTTCTTGATGGAAAACTGCATTGCTGATGCATTCTGTTTGGACACACCCACTCTTAAAATTTCTCTATACGTTGTACAAGTGGCGGTTCAGCGTAGAGTCATGGTGAGTACAGCGAGCATCTGAGCGACACCAATTTGATTCTAGAGCAATGTTTCCTAACCCAGTCCTTGGGGACCCACAGTTGATCCACGTTTTGGCTCACTCCCAGCTCCAGGTAGTCCAAAATATGGACTGCCTGGCAGGAAGCAAAAACACAGACTATCTTCGGGTCCTTTAGGACTGGATTGGAAAGCATTGCTCTAGAGCCATGAATCAGACAAACAACCCTATAGTTGTGAAGACTAATCAAGCCACTGTGCCACCATGGACTATAACAGCGAGGTCATGATTTCACATTTCATCACAGCAACATCCTACCATTCCCAGATTTCCCATCTAGGATTCCGGGTTACCATATAATGGACTCTAAGGTACACAATACAAGAATATGGGCATGTACTTTGTCGCCAGTGTTCAGTAATGAAGCAAACTGTAAAGCTCAATTCCATAATGGTTGCATCAGATTACATCATGGAAGACATCTGTCCAACATTCTCTTGCCTACAACAGGCCTGGAACTGGAGCTGCTAGTAAATTGCCAGCTGCTACCTTTGACAATGGGCTGTAATTACCCCACTGCTGAAGTGTTCCATGTGAGACACTATCTGGCAACCATGCGTAGGGTTTTGAGGCCTATTTCAGAGCTGAGACTCTGAAATGCCAAACCTAGGGTCACTTATTCACCTTGAATTATATGCTATACATTTGCTATAATGGTATCTAATTGCCTTAAAATCTTGATAGGCACTGATATTGAAATCAGTCTGGTCACCTGTAGCCCTCAATACTGAAACTGAATTGACATTCAACAAATCAGATCCTAGGATGCATTAGTGTTGCCTGTTGGTTGTTTGAGTATTGCTTGTGTCGAATGAGAATTGGATGGTAAATTCAAGAGAATGTAAATGAGATGAACAAGAGAATAAACAAGAACATGGAACAATGTTTTTTCTACCTACAAAATTAGGGCTTACTGGAGCAGTCATACAAACAGACAGATCATGAGGCAACACACAGGATGAATTTGGGTGCCAGGGAATGTGAAGAGTGTCCTTTGGGTCTTTGGGGAGGATGAGAGGGAAATACAGAGGGGCAACTGAACAATGGCTACAATCGAGTAAAGTCAGGTAGCTGTTCTGGTTTGCTGTGTTCTGTAAGCCTCGGAATATACCATGCTGTGTATTTTTAGGGGTGAGACTAGTGTGATATGGGGACAGGGGAGTGTGTAAAATGTTACAAATTATCTGCTAGCTTAAATAATCTCCTGCAATGAAAATAGTGCAAGGGGTTAGACACACAAGAATGTAAGTGAGTATGCAAGAAAAATAAATTATAAGCCGGACGTCATAAATCTAAAAATGAATGAAAATGTATGCGGACATGAAATAATTAGAGCTCAATTATTCAGACATATAATTGTTTAGAGAATTTGTGTTTTACTTGTAGGCTCCATGTTTAATAGTGGCAACAACACTTAGATACTTTTAACTTTGAGCCTGTCGGCATTATGAGCACAAACACTAAATTTATTGGGCCCGCATTTTAAAACAATGTAGGACTGTGAGACAAATCGCAGATGCTATGTTCAGCATTCATCTATCTAGACATTTTTGTTCGTCTGCCAGTTAGCCACTGAGCCTGGGAAGTTTTAGCTTCCATGGTTAATACGTTTAATAGACTTAAGGAAGACTGCCGCACTGCTCTGCTGCTTGGCCGCTGATGACATGCTCCTTCGCAATGGCGCGACCTATCGCGGGTCAGTGAAATTACATACGTGCCGTTCGTCCGTCTTCCTCAGGCAGTGGTCGTTCTTAATGGCTAACTGTCGGCATCTAACTACAGTGGCGATCTTGTCTTTTGCGCATCATATTGCTCCGTAGAAAAAAGCAGGTTGATGTCTCGACTCGGAGTGCGATCATGTTCATCGTAACAAGTCCGTCAAACAAATTGTTTAAGAAACGTTACTTTGAAAAAATCGAATCACAGATGTTCTTCATTGGATGCTTATTTGTTTATCAGGCAAGTCTTCTCAGAAGCATCTTACAGACCGATGTGAGTGATAATGAGAATGATCATTTATATTTCACTTATTTAGCAAAGTGGCATACTTTTCAGAGACCAACACTTACGGGTAAGGACCTTGCTCAGGGGCCCAACAGTGAAATCATTCTAATCTTCTGATCATAGGCACAGTGTCCTGCCCTGCTGAGCCACACCCCCCCCCCCTAATGCTTTTGATATCTCAGTAAAATAAGTCTCCCTTAGGATACCATATACATGCAGCTGTATGTCACTGTTACTAATCAATGGGAGTGGAAGGAACATTTATAAGACGGACTAAATTCGTTCTAGCCATTCTGGGGTACATGTGTTTACAGCCTATGGTGATATAATAGCATGCACAGTGTTACTGTCAAGATCCGCTAGACCCTGCCCAAAACACCTCTCACACCCCATCAGCTCCACAGGGGCGTCTGCACCCCGCTCGTCCCTTTAGATGTCCGAAGGCATGTGTTTCTCTCCGGGTGATGTCACTCATGGAGATGGGGGCCCGGGGAGGACAAACAGAACGTCCCACCTGACTCTCAGCCGTTAGTTTTGCCGAGATTAAATGCCGGAGTGCAAGCAGGCAGGCGGATGGGGAGTGGCGGTAATGCGAGGTGGTGTTTGTAGCGCCTCAGTGCCGTTGAGCTCGCTCGCATGGAGACACACCCGGATATATTACAGGGGAAGGGTTGCTTGCACTCCACTAGCAAATTTTACACAGGCCGAGGGCCACACTTTTGCTGGAAGATGACTTTTATTAGGATTTTAGGAAGTTTTATTCAGGGCCGGTGTTTTCCCGCCAGTTGCTGGAGTCACGGACATTCCCACTCGCACCAGGAGCATCCTCCAGGGATTCAACTAGAACGATCCGCCATGGAAAACCACCCATCCTATCCTACTGGATGAGAACATAGATATAGATGAGGACAAAGATATCTGCCCCAACTTCTCCCAGCTTGACAGCCCCCCCCCCCCCCCTTCACTTGTAACGCCAAAGCGGGACTATGATTGATCGCTGGGAAACGGCAGTAATGTAGCCTGGCTGGAATGCCATTACTGCGAGAATCATACACCCCTACGAAATTCCAGAGCGCCGGTGAGTCGGAGCGTCAGAGGCGGACTTGAAAACGCCTGGAATTTACATTAATTCATGTTAAAAGCACAAGACGGAATTATGGCTCACTGTTTAGAGAAAGGCGTCCCTGGAATCAATTGCATTTTTTTTTTGGTTAACTTTTCCCCCAGCTTCCATTTAGAGTCCCAAAGCAAACACTGCCTTTTATAAACAAGCTTTTAGTCCCGTCTTCTCTGCCTGTCCGTCTCGTAAAGGAGAAGACACTTCACGGCCCCCCTGGGTCACATGACCAGGGGTAGTGGTCGAGCCGTCACGCCACAACATGGGTTTTCAGGGTGTGAAGACCTTTTCTCACTCATATCAAAGCGAATTGGAAAAATTTGGAAAAATGACAGATATTGTTTGACAAAATCCAGGGTTGCTATAAAGTGTCATGTTTAACAAAACACCCAACAGGAGATGATTCAAAAGTTATTTTCCCTTGCCTCTAGCCCTTTGCATCCTGGGATAGGCTCCAGGCTGCCTCCACCCAGTACTAGATTATAAAATGCGATTATGAGATGGATGAAAGGATAATAATGAATAATAATGAAGGCATTATGATTTGTAGAACAGAATATCTTCGCTGCGTATGTACAACAAAAGTCTGTATTCTTTCTTCTCCGGTGGTACATATTATAGAAATAAAATAAAATCACAGTTATACAAATATAGAAATACAGTGCATGGCTGAATAGAGTATGAAAGTGCAGAACTGCAATCAGATTGTTTTCAGCAGCGTTAAACATAACAGAATATTTTAATTATCAACACACACTTACACCCCATTTTACCACACGCACGCACAAACATTAGTTATATCAGTGGACACAGGGTCCTGGATATATTATACATCCGCTCATATTAACGCTGAAACGTTAATGGTTATATTAACGCTGAAACGTTAACGCTCATATTAATGGCAATTATCATGGCGCATGGAAGCAGAGCAGCGCTCTAAGCTGCCTCGCAGTGCACTGCGATTTCATATTCTGTTATTCGAGCCTGGACATGGGCCGAGGGCGTATAGGTAATCTGTGCACAGACCCACGCTCCTGTAACCTAATCTCCCAGCAGCTGCACCACATGATTAGTTTTTAGGGGCTTTCTCGCTTTCCCACTGCGCTTATGCCTTCAATAGCATTATTTTCTTGTTCTCGCACTGAATTACTGTAGCTGACGCGTGTTTGTCGGCGAGAGGCCCCCTGGACCCGTTCCCATGCCATGTGACACTGGGAGCCCAGGCTGTCGCAATACTGCCTTCTGCGGTCTGTGCTGATTAGGATGCAGGCTGAAGGCTGGGTGCAATGGGGCCCATCTCTGCCCCGGGCATGGAATCCATGGTAATGGTTGGGAGGGGGGTGGTACTGTGACCCTGGCTCCACCCTGCTTACATGCAACAGCAACCTTTGCCACATGTAGGCCCTCTGAAGGTCCTCTGAAGGCACCCCAGAAGTTAAGTCAAGTCAACTCAAGTCAACCCAAGTCAAAGTCAAATGGACTTGATTACTATACCATCCTTATACAGGTAGAAGGTGGCACTAAATAGTGTTCCTTCTGGACCACCGTATGACATACAGAGAGCAAGTATCAAGGGGAGGGTTTTCGCGACACGTAAAGTGCAAAACACAGGACAGTGTGAGGCAGGGGCCTGCACACACGGGTTTATATACAGCGCGGTGTGTTTGTAAACAATAAATACATAATGCATGAAAATGGTGTGGTAAATACAGTGGAATAGTGAGGGGGGCATTTAGTCTCCTAACATGGCCAGACTTAAGGCTGGTTAGCCTGGGCCCAGAGCCCCAAGGTGTAGAGGGCCCCAGATTTTTTTCCTGGTTGTTACTGCAGCGTTTTAGGCTGTAGGTACAGCCCCGGCAATGAATTTAGCCCAGGGGGGCCTTAAATTGGGCCTGGTCCTGACAGTCTTGGTCATCGATGAACCCGCTGAGAAGCCCCGTCTGCCCTCACACCCCCCACCCACCACGACTCCGCTGCAGCCTCTCAGCTTTCATGTCAGGAGAGGGAGGACGGTGCTGCAGGGAGGAGAGCTGGGCCACCCACAGCTCCCGGGCCGACGGACTCCCCCGGAGTCTCCCGCCCGCCCTCCGCGTGAGCGAGCCTCCTGGCACGTCCGCTGACATCCATGAATAATTCACTGTTTTCGTCTATCCAAGTCCTGATATGTAAAATAACACGCTCTTCTTCCTAATGGATGTAAGAAAGCAGCCAGCTTCTCCCTTTCTGCTCCCCCCTGGGGGCCACTGTGGGGCAGGGGGGTTTGGGATCCTCTGCCGTCGCCCCGCACGCTGACCGGATACAGCTGCTGCTCCTCAGATGGTGCGAGTCCCTGGCGATCTCCTCCTCCTCGCCTCCCCTCAT
Source organism: Mormyrus iriodes (assembly GCA_011763525.2). Classification (NCBI taxonomy): domain Eukaryota; kingdom Metazoa; phylum Chordata; class Actinopteri; order Osteoglossiformes; family Mormyridae; genus Mormyrus; species Mormyrus iriodes. The sequence continues at coordinate 1,285,883 of JAAGVU020000015.1, read as the reverse complement.
CAGAAATAAGAGGGAGTCGAACACAGGCCTTCATCTGCGACCCAAATCGCCTCTGAGGGTGGCCTGGAGTGTGCTCCCAGCAAGGTTACCAGGGCGATGAGCACAGGCACGGACATGTGGTACGCAGTCCTTCAACACTCTGGCTGATCGCTCTGTCATCCGGCTCGTAAAAGCCTGACGAGAGGTTTCGAGAATTGCGGGTGAAACTGAGTCGTCATGCAGGACGTACGTGACCTTTTGGAGCAGGGACAGGCAACTTTATCTGGATGGTGAAGGCACATACAGTTCAATGGGACATTTTTCACCATTCCTATCACTTTCCTGGTTCGATATGCGCTGAGGTCCACTATATCCACGTCCGCCGTGACCTCCTGATTCACGAACCGCGCACGCAGGTGTGAAAGTTGTGGGAGAAACCGTGGTGACGGCAGACACGTGAACCATGATGCTCGCTATGGTGGGGACTTGGCTGTAACACCTTCACTTGCTTGTACCAGCAGTTCCTAGCACCGCAGTGAGAATGAGATTTAGCAAAGAAAATTCGTGTTTTTTTTAACGGCATGTTCTTCAGGACATGCATCAAAATTTTCTAATTCAAGAGCAAGCACTTTTAAGTGTGCATCTTTATATTTAATCATAAAATAGTTTTTTTTTTTGAGCGGTGCACAGCATATGTGTACTGGAAGCAATAAAACTGAATGCCTTTCATTAAATTCTCCAGTGAATTTTCTTCTATTGCGCGATAATTTTGCGGCTAAGCTAGCTTAGCGCTAACTTGGTCAGAGCCCAGGAGAGCTCTGGACAAGGCTCGTCAGCACAGCTTTCCACACCCAGGGTTCTGCCGCCTCACTGGATCCTCCCGGTCACTGCTCAGCAGTGATTTTATCGAGATGCTGTGTTCTGCCGAAGGCCGCATTACTGGCCTCTGTTTCATGCCTCTTTCCTAGAAGCTTCGAAAGATTTTTTGTTTCCTAAAAATCAATTCTTTGACACTGCAGTTTTACAACATTCTCTTAGAGACCTAGAAGACTATGTGTGCAAGCTCATGGTACATGTATTTAGCATTAACTCATGGACATGTCATTTTTAGGTAATGACGTGTTTTTTTACTTTACCGCATTCGCATGCCATTCGAGGAAATACAATTTGCTACTACAATTTACTTTTACATGCTGCAAATATATTTAAAAATATACTTATAAAATAAAATAAGAAATCCAAAATGACTTCGGTGCTGACTGAACTCTAAGGCAGAGATTAACCCCACATGACAAAAATGGTCTTCGGGGTCAGGCCTGGGTCTCGATGCTCCGGTCATGAGGGAACATCGTGCCTGTAAGATAAACATATTTCACAAATGTGTTTCGCATATACTCACTCACACGTGCACACGCACTATCACTGATTTAGGGCTCGGCGATGCTCTTTCAGCCCGACATGAAAGTGCTGTCTTAGCGACTGCATGACTTACTTCGCACAGACGCTTCAGCGTACGTCCCAGCCGTTAATATCCGAGGAGACCCTTTGATGTTGCCCCAAAATGGAGGGAAGGAAACCGTGTTCACTCATGTTTACAAAACGTAAGTGAGTCATTAATGGGGCCTACGGTTCTCCCAGTAATGCACATGGTGCCATGAGCCACTGGCTAATTGCTACATCAGACCTAGGGTGTTTTTCTATTTAAAAAAAATGACAATATTTCAAGTAGTATGTTTCGGTCAAGGCTGCGTATTAAGATTTCGGTGGACTGGTTACCTAAATATTTAAAAACATCAAAAATTACATTAAACTAGCTATACCTGAACCATACTTAACAATGTACACCATGGGCACTTGGATGGATATCGTTCATGTATCCGTAGCCTTTTTGCAGACATTGTACATATGGTACTTGCTTAGCAGCTAGCGGTAAGCCAGTGCTATGGTTTGCACTGCATATCAAGCTGGGCAAAACTCAGCAACAAAACCCCTAACTCAACAATTCCCCTTCCATACAAAAGCCTACAAATCTGACTTTCAATCAGTTATATCCTTAAAAATGTAACGTAGCACATCAAAATATACATGAGGTGGCAGGAGTTTGTGTGCTGTAATGGCTGAATGCAGCCCAACTACGCATGTGAAAACATCAGTTTACCTACCTATGTCTTTGGACCAGTGCTTGAAGTTGGCCAGTACTGGTACATATATAGCATACATATATATATACACTATATATACTGGTACATATATATAGTGTGTGTGTGTGTGTGTATATATATATATATATATAGTACTGGTACCTCTTTGTTTTTCTCTTCAGAGTGCCAGGAAC
>JAAGVU020000015.1:1268869-1283469 GCA_011763525.2 Mormyrus iriodes | reverse complement strand
CGCATGTGAAAACATCAGTTTACCTACCTATGTCTTTGGACCAGTGCTTGAAGTTGGCCAGTACTGGTACATATATATAGTGTGTGTGTGTGTGTATATATATATATATATATAGTACTGGTACCTCTTTGTTTTTCTCTTCAGAGTGCCAGGAACATTTCTTGCGTACTGGCTGAACGACAGAGCTGGCTCCCGATGATCATAATCTACCGCTAGTGACTGACGAGGTGAATAATGCTACCTGTGTTTTTTTCCACACATCATGCTCTGCTTTGGACTATAGAAGGAAATCCACACAATAACTGAGAACATACAAAGTCCACACACACGGCGGGGGGGGGGGGGGAGGCAGCCCCCAAAGGGTGGTCTAGGGGCCAAAATGTCTTTCCAGGATTAAACACACACTGTCGGTTTGGCAAATGACTGGTGGCGTTGATGCGGCAGGTGATGTGGTTTTCACGGAAATGGATGGTCAACAGTAGCTATATGCTCCTTCATTAAAAACATGTATGAATCATGCATTAAAATGTCCATAGTGTAAATAACATATCATTTATGCTTGAAAATATCACACATTAATTACCTGAAAGTGTATAGAAACTTGAAGAATTCATATCAGATATTTTGAGCCTTCGTTGTGTATCGTTTGTCATCAGGGTGGGGTGAGAATTTTACCATTATGAAAGAATTATAGATACCAGTTATGTATGGGCTGTGTTAAGAGGAGGCGTGTAGTTACTAATACATAACAGTTATTTCAGTTTTATGTTGTGTGTATGACTTGGGATCGCTATAGGTTATCAACTAGCTTCAGAGATGTTCTGCTAGAGAGAAAGGACCTTAGTTTCATTGCTTATTTCTCACGTACTCAAACGTACCCTGTACATGTGTGTAGTGAAAGGCTTATATCAGTCTTGTTGGTCAACATGCAAATGAAAAGTAATACATTGAATATCAATATTGAGACATAAACAGGACATATTAAAACATCGAGCTTAAGACTATAGAAATAATAATATATATTTATATATAGAAATATAGGTAACCACCTGATTAGTAGACAGAAATTGAGCAAAGTTCAAATTAAAAGACATTAAAAATATAAAAGCACGTATAGGAGTTTGGGGTCTCTTCCCCTCTGCAAGCATGGCTCGGCCACACACAGAAGGCTCCGGGTTCCCGTCCCACCCTGACAGTCTGGAGGCAGCGGGGTGTGGTGTTTGCACACATGTGCTCTCAGCCACTGCTAGCCTCTTATCGGCCGGGCCGTCTGCCCCCAGCGTCTCCCACGCTCGCGGCTGACGCACCTGGAGGCGGCGACACGACCGAGTGCGTCATCGGGAGCCGGTTCTGTCGTCAGACTAAGGCAACTCTAATCTTGGCCGGGTTATGAGGACCTCTGCTACGGCGTGACGGGGCGAGCTGCGATCCGAGCTGGCAGACTGAATAATAGTCCTCCGAAAGGCACTTTTTCCCCCCTCAGGTACTCGGTGTTCATTCAGGAGGCCCGTAATCATGTTTACGTCTCCGTAAATCACTACCTGCTTACGAGTTCATGCCAGCAAAATCAATCACTTTGACCACAATTGCTCAAAATAGAATAACACTATTGCTGAATGAGAAAGCATTAGCTCGGAATAAACATTAAATAGACTAGTGATATTTTATTTATCCCTCTAGGGAAATTGTCTCTCTGCCTGCCCCTTCCTGCTCTTTATGAGGTGTTCGGACACACGTACAGGTGAGAGCAAGCATAGGCCATCACAGTGCAGGGACCTCTGGAGTAATTGGGGTTGAAGGGCCTTTCTCAAGGGCCCAATGGCAGCATCAGTTTGCTAGCCCTGGGATTTGACCTGGCAACCTTCTGATCATGGACATAGAATACTAACCCACTGAGTCACACACTGCCTCAGAAGCAAATAAACTGAAAAATTGTTGTACGGAGTCCTTCTGAAATGGCAAGATAAATAATGCGTAATAAACACAGTCAGAGGAGTGTTATAATCTGAAATTTAAAGGCTGTAATAGGACAGATGAGACCAGAGCACAGGGCACATGGTAATAATTACCTGCTGTTGCTGATTGGACACTTGTTTGCTACACTGATATTACAGTAATAATTTCCACAGTTAGACACATTGTTCTCAGATCGAGGGCTACGCTAACATTGACGCTCTAATCCGCGTGAGCGTCTCATTCCCGAAACCTCCGACAGATCGCTAATATCCTGTCAGTTCTGATGAGCGGATTTATCGCAATGGCATCCTGTGACATCATCAAGTTGGAGATATTGGAAAACCGAGTTCCCAGTGCTGTTATGGAGTCACTGGAGGGCTTTAGTAATCACGAAGTCCAAAGCCCACAGATTTGAATTCGCTGTGCTTTTCCTTCTTGCTATTTGATGACTCAGATGCATGAGGCTGGGTGGTTTATGCCCATGTGAAAAGGACAGTGGCCAAAATGGCGGTAAAAGCAAGGAATCTGATTGGCTGTCAGCGGGCTCATTTGCATGTCTTGCAGAATGACCCTATATAAATATATAGTTTTAAATTATGCACAGAAGATGCGAAAATAATGGTTAAAAGCCTTGAATCAAAATTGTTATATATATATATATATATATATATATATATATATATATATATATATATATTCACTCTTTTGGATGAAAGGTTTTAGTTATAGTTAAAACTGAATCAATGGCATCATTGTGAGAATGTTCCGGATACGCAGGATCCTACTCGGAAAGGAGAAAAGAAACTCCATGTTTCCATTATCATCAATAGAAAGGTGCTATGAGCAAAATTATTCCTGGAATATAGCAATAAAACGCAGCGTGGGACAGAATGTAAAGCACTCAGCAGCGGAACAGCGACTGAGGGATGTGTATCTTCATTCTTGAGCAGTTTTTGTTTTTAACTTGAATACAAAGTCATGTGACCTGGAGTTTCAGGTATGAATCAGGTGTCCGTTTCATCACGGCCCCTGAAACACAGCGGGCTCTGTCTCTGGGAGCCCGGAGCTGGGAATCCCTCATCTAGATGCTGGTGAGACAGGGACTGGAATTTGTATAAAGCTGTCAGATGCTGGCTTTGTGCCAAATACCAGAAAACAAGATACAGAAATGAAAGTTCATTATTTAAGAAAAAAAAGTGCATTTCTCTTGTAGGAATACTGAACCACACTGGACATTATAAAATTTTGATATAACTTTAAGCTGAACTGCAAATGTCGTAAAGCTTTTCTATTGTAATAAAAAAACATAAATTGTGATTCATTAATAAATCTCTCAGTTTTGTTTCATTAATAAGTATTAATTGTACTACATATGTAAAATTCTTTAGTATGTTATGTACTGCTACCTTTATCACCAGTCTACAAGAACAAAAAAACATACATTGCATATCTTCTGCTCGAAACAAGATGTTTTGGGGTTTTGCTCGTCACAGACTCGCATAGTCCAAAAAGTTCACCACGCATTTGATCAGCTTTCGCGGTCTGTTCCTCCACGTCTCTAGAAACACGATCCAAAGGTTTAGCATAAGACATGAGACCTGAGTCTGAGGGATTAGGTCCTGAGTCAACCCAACGCAGGCAGAGAGGAGAACAAGGGAGTTCGACGGCAACTGTTTTCCAAAACCTTTTAACGAGGATTTCTGCCAAAACTAGGTCATCAGGCAAGTATGTTAATATTATCTTATGAAAAGGTCAAAATATTTATTTAATTCCCACCCACTTTTTGATATGATAACCAAAGCATGCTGTCCAGGTAACAGAGGGAAGATCTGAGATAGGGCAGATGCTAAGGGGGTTTACTCCAAATTACACGGCTCAGATAAGAGATTGAAAGACATTTTGAACAATGGGACTGGATCTCTGATTTACCTTCTGATTTACGTTCAGTCATGTATTTTGTCTTTGTCGCATCACTGTTCTCTGTAAGCGGGCAAAAAGACTATCGATTCCCTCATTTAAATAGAGAATTACTGAATAGCTATGCTAATTGTTATAGCCCAGATACAGTTAGTTACTATAGCCTGACACAATGGATAACAGCCAAGTGAGATGGGGGTTTATTCTCTGATGTGAAAAATATTAATGGTAAACACACAAAAACAAATTCCATACTCCCATTCCAATACTCACTAGTAGGTGTAATATGTGTTAGAAATAAATGTCATTTTTGGAACAGTAGAAGGGACCTGTTCTCCGCTATGATACATGCAATGCAGTTTTTTATGAATACGACGTTATCTGATAAATATGAAAAGCTATGATCCTCATTCAGCTGTTGGGCATCATTGCATTGAAGATGACGAGAGCTTTAGTTTGCTGAGTAATCCATTGAACGGTGCTGGTGACCAACAGGTGTAATCCACTCCCCATTATCACATCCCCTTAGGTTAAACCAGCCAATGACTGACAGCTCACAGCCATCCCACCCAACCTGCAATCTGGGGTCTCTTTTCACTGCTTATTTCTGCTCTTAGTCATATTTCACCCTTAGCATTACCTATAAGGAATTAATCTTGGACTCAAGAACATATTTTACAAGGCCTTTTCTCTTTCTAATATAAAATACAGCATGGCATTCAAGTTTTACTAACACCTCTAAAGTTACATATAAATTTAAGAGGTTAAATTATTGCTACCAAGCACTGCCAGTTTTTAGTGTGGAACAGATGCAGTAATGCTTTTTGCAGCAAAGCCCGGAACTTCAGCAAGTGATAGGACATTCAGCCACAACACATTTTTGTTCAAGTACAGGTTTTCAAAAGTTCATTGACATACATACTGCCCCTTAAGCAATTAGTCATGCCCCACAACCTGCCTGGGGCTCACCTTGTTAATCTGAATATAACTCACATTCACGGTGACCCTGCTAACTGACAGATTACTATTTAGAAACTAATTTAGAACACTTAAATGAGCTATTTTAAGTAAATACAACATTTATTTTACATTTATTAAAGAATAAAACCTCTTCCTAACCCTTAAAAATAATTAATGGATGTGCTGCAAAGCATGCTGGGTAGCTACGCTACAATTTTATTTGGATTGGTCATTTGTATTATGTATCATTGCATTGTACTGATAATCATCACTTGGTTTAACATTAAAAATTATTGCAACTGCTCTGACTGCAGGTACGAAGCTACAAAATGAATGGAATGTGAAGTGACGGGAGTTCATAGCGAACGGGTTCGGTGTCCCTCTCCATGTGGTATTTTGAGGAGCCGGTGCTGGTGGAGATAGAGGAGTGGGCTTTTTTTGGTAACCACTGGCGTATGTGACGGCTCGTAGCAGTTCCTTCTGAGAACGTCTGCGCTTCCTCCGTTATGGCAGAGGGAATTCCAGCAATGTAGGGCTTCGTGGATGGAAACAAGATTCTTTTTTTTTCCTTGAGAACTAAGAGCTCTTCTATTTACTTCTAGAAAATTCCGCTTTTTGCCGTTTCACAAGGCAGTCCGTATTTCGGGGTGAGTGGAGGATTGATTGTGGTACTACATACAGCTCCTCTGTGCCCTTTAAAAGGAGATGCTGTCTCAGGATACTAACCTGGTCGGCATCCTTACTTGCAATCAGTTGGCGCTTGCTTGTAGAAGCTAATCCCAAATATGCTTGTACTTCAGTTTCAGATCTGTCTGTCACAGAGGTTGAGTCTACAGCTTGGTTTTCTTTGCCTTTTTTTATGAATAAGATTAATTAACCAAGCTCATTTCAGCCACAGAAAGGATTCCTAGTAGACTTCTTAGGAACCCTAACATGTCAGTGAAGTAATGCATGGATTTACATGTTTGTTTATGTCACAGAGGAAGTGCAGATGTGAAAGGTCACTGGTGGTTATGTTTTGTATGAGCTGCCCATTTTACTGGAATGTCTTGACATCAGGAGATCCAGCACTGTGCAATTCCCAGGTCCAGACAATTGCTTTTTCTTCTAGGTTAGGCTGGTTTTTATTAATAACTCTTCTTGGTCAAATTTTCCATGTTACCTTTTTCCACATTCCCATACATTGACTTTACATTCGGCATCAGTGTCACTGACTAAAATCCAAGTTTTCATTCAGGATGTTGAGTTGACTAGCTGTGTGCCTGTACCTCCGATATGGTCCTTTTAGTTATAACAGGGACATTCATTCCCTACTTCACCCAATAAAACTAAGGTAAGTTTATTTGTTTCTGTTGAAAACCCAGGACTGGTTTCATCGGTCGCCTCCCAGCACCAGGCACTTCAGCGGCATTCCCAGACCTGTAGCCAGTGTGACAGTATCCAGGTTCAGAGACCATCCCTTTCGCTCCATGTGTGACAGTCTGCAAGTACAACTCCTACGTGTGAGACCTTTTATTGTGCCTTGTAAAATATTGTTAGAATTTATTCTGTCAAACTATAAGTCTTTTAAGGTGATTGGAGGAAGACGAATACGATGTCTCTGTTTTCATAAATGTTTACGTTGTTGAAGAGACTCTTGTCTGGAAAGTGTCCCTGCTATATTTTCATCATAAAGTATTGTTTACCGTCTCTGCGTTCTCACACAAACACTGCACACCCTACACCAGAGTTGTACTTTCATATCTCGGCATTCGAATCTGTGACTAGTTACTTAACTTGAAATTAAACAGTGACCAAGTGCTTATCTCGGTTTCCTTATCCGCACAAATTTATGATGTTTACATACATACAGTCGACCGGCTGACACTTTTATTCAAAGGAACTTACAGCTTTTATTCAGCTGAATGTTTTACAGGAGTAATTAATTCTAAGTGCTTTGCTTAAGGGTATGAGCGCAGAGCCTCATTCTGGGACTTAAACTGGCAACTTTTACATTCTATTGCCATATCTTTTGCTTATATGCTACCTTGTTTGTGTTTATGGTTTTGTTGTTTAACTAGTACCATTAAACAATGTGATTAAGCAATTATGCCAAACGAAACAGCTGGGTACATGAAATTCAGGTTAGGGTCCTGACTGCAGGTATTAGAACAAACAGCCTCCAGGTACAGAGTGTTTAAACTTAGTGCTGCTGTAATAGGCATGAGAAGGAGATTTTTCTGTAACGGGGATAACTTGTCTGCATGAGATTGCGCCTACAATGAGGGCTGCAGAATCTCTCTTACTCTTCAAGGAAAACCTCACCCTCTCTCTAAAATATTGAATGCACTTAATATTGATTAAGTGAATTGCTTCACCATGAAATGTTACTATACGTGCCAGTTCTCTGTTTGTGCTGTGAGTCTTTTCTTTTTGATATGTTTCCTTAGTACTGTACCTGAATACATTAACATGTCAATTTGCACGCAAAAGACCTCCACATGCATTCACGTGCAAGAGCAATGAGCCGTTTAATGTATGCCCGAGGTAAATGAAACTCAGCACTCTCAGTTTCTGTCTGTCAGTTCACGTTACCACACAAATCCATACCCCTCCAAGGCGGACCACAGTGGTGTCTCCTCTGTAGAGGCCTCCTGCGATCAGGAGGGCCGGTACGAATGTTGGCCAATTGCAGCTGTGTTCTCCTGGAGATCACCTCTTCCTGATGATGTAATGTAATGAATAGAGGAACTTCTGACTTATTTTACACTCTGTGGATTGTCGATGATATCTGCTTATCTGCAAATGTGGCGTTGTGACATCATAGCCCATTCCAAAGGCGCCATCTCCAACGGCATTGGCTTGGTTTCGACAATGGTAGGGACCAAATCAGCCGCAAACCCCCCACCCCCCGAAGCACACACCGTACTCCCACAGTATCGGTAAGGACATGAGCAAAACCCTTGGTATTTGACATTTGTGTGCATTTGGAGGGCCATGTTTATCCCTGAAGCTGTGTACTCCCCACTATGAAGTGACCTTTCCCATTGGGATGCCCCCATCATATAATGACTGGCCCATAAACACTCAGATCTGAAATCTTTGATGACATCATTCAGGTCACCAAGTTCCCACGTCCTTATTTCAAAGTCCTTTTTTAAAACGCTTACATGTACCTCTCATACACAGAAGCAATTAAGCCGATCTTTAACGAGCTAAAATCCACAGACAAGCTGTCGATGGTGGATGGTGCGTTTGACACCCAGTTTTCTTCGGTGATATTACTTCACACTGCCACCTGCTGGCGAGATGTCACAGATCATATTTTGTTCTGTTAGTCATCTTATTAACACCTATGGGTAAGTTATTAATGACAGCAGAAGTATCCACTGAGCTTCCCCTCATTAACCTTTGGGAACAGCAGTACTGAAACAGTCCCTAAGCCTCATGAGTACTATTAGGGCATCCCATTACTATGGCTAAGGCAGCACCTAGGAGCACATTCCCATGCAGCCACAAGTGAATGACATGATGTGATGCTTTATTTGTTATTATTTTCACAGGTACAGGTATATGGGAATGCTTCTTTTCCTCAAGCCCATCTTAAACAGCTGCGTACATGAAATTCAGGTTAGGTTTCTGGCTCCAGGGATTAGAACCAACAACTTCCAGGTACAGAATGCTTAACCTGCAAATGATTGAAATTAAACGATGCTTTACTTGCTATTTTTGCAGGTACAGGTACACTGGAATGCTTCTCTGTGCCGACCTCGTCTTGCTCTCCATGAGTGACACATACAGTTGAGAGTAAGCTTGGGGGTGGGGGGGGGGGGTGTCACATTACTGGCTCAGCCAGCATACAATGCCCCTGGAGCTGGGGGTTAAGGGACTTGGATGTGTGACCATCTGCTGAGGCTCTAACCGGCCCACTGAGCCACTCACAGCCCATAAACGTGACACTTTTCTGCACCTTCATCCAGATGGAGTGACATCCCTGTCATCTTGCATCATGGTTTAAATGTTATTCGAAACCCCAAAGATGCATGACACCCTGTTAATTAACATAGCACCGGCCTAGTGATAATTCGAGTAAACTGCATTTATTAAAAACACACACATGCATAACTGAGTTAGTGGGTATGCTGTTGCATATCTCCACTGATTGGAAATAGCAGGGATTAAGAAATACCCATCATGCTTTGCGGGTGTGTTGGTCTCCGTGGATGTTTTTATCTGACCTCTGTCGATGGTCCCCTGGCCAGACATTCCAGTGGGTCACAGCTGCGGGTGGAGGGCCGAGTGCTGAGTTATGTCATGTGGAGGCGCTGCCAAATCGCACCACAGCTGTGCTGACGCCACCCCCACGCGCACACGCACACATACACGCACAGATACACCACACACACACGCACACACACCTCATCCAAAAATGGCTGACAGGTCTCTTAGCTGTGTGTCGTAGCTGCCCTGGCGGTTAAGGTCCACAAAAGACAGGCGGGGATGCCGAATGGTATAAATTACAGTCCAGAAATGGGAGTGGTCATCTCCCAGAGAGGTGACAAACCTACCCAAAGCAAACTGCTCAAAATTAAGGATTTTTTCTCCCTTACGTTCACACATGTTTGCACCCTGCACTGGATGACGGCTATAGCTAAATGCTAATTGCTTCCCCTCTACACTGTGTGACACAGTTATAGCTTACTTTGGATGCATATAACCTTCACTTCAGTCAGCTAAAATGGGAATAAAATTGGGTAATAGCATTAATAATGGAGTATTGTGAGTATTACTTGAGTATTCTGTAATAGTATTAATGAAGTAACCCCACTTTATTTGAGATGTCACAAAGGTATGACTGCAGTTGGTAAGTTTGCTAAGATGAGCATATAGACACACGCATGCACTGTAGGGAGGTCTGTAACGCTTCATGGATGCATGTCAGGCGTCATCGGAACAGCTGGGTTGGTTTTTTTTCCGCTGTCATTTGAGTAAGGCGCCTCACTCTAGAGTACAAGCTCAGCGGCCCCCCCAGGATGCACTCTCAGCTCGCTGGTCAGCAGTTCAAAGCCTTCCTTAGTCACTCACTTACCTTAACATTTCTCAGACACTTGCAGTGGTCATTTTGTAAGGGACTGGTACCAGAACCACAGAATCCTGAGGCGCATTTCTGATGTAGGAACCTAGAACTGGAGATTGATTGGAAAGGAACAGAAAACTTTGGTCACAGTGGTCTGTAACATGTTAGTGAAAGCCCAAGAGCGTAATTCAGGCCCCCTTTATGCAATATACATATCATGTACTGCTTGTTGTATTTAATGTAAAATTTAGCCAAATACATTTTCACACGTTTTGTTTTTCGACTATAAGAGACTTACCAGCCATGAGACTCTGAGGGATCTGGTGCCAGTTAATTTCATTTGCACTCTTCAACACTTCAGCTCACACATTGAACAAATTAACATGCTCCGCAGCTTTCACCAGGAACAAATCAGCTTTAAAACATAATCCATGTGCTCTTTTTTCATCTTCCAGATTCTGCAACGCTAGCCGGGTGGGTGTCTGGCGCAGGACAGCTGATGGGGTCGTGCGGATTTCCATGTGTCAGCTGACGGACATCTGCTCCACCCCTGGTGAGGAGCAGACCAGCACGAGTCACAGTGACAACAGGCCAGCAACATCTTGCTAATTATGCATACTAAGACCTGCCCTCCCACCATGATATGTGAGGTCTTCAGTAATGGAGACCGGGGACAATTGTTTATGGAATCTGGTATCTATTTACTCATTAATCTGTGTACTTTTAGTCTGACATGTTTCATGAGCATCAGAGTTGTTGCTAGGACCCTTAAGCTAGAATAAACGTAGGGGTGTTCAGGCAGGGTTAGTTGTCGAAGTGTGTTAAAAGTCTGTTCAATGACTGACCCCCATCAACAATTGTCCTCTAAGTCAAGTCAAGTCAAGTGGACTATTATTATACCATCCATACACAGGTATAAAGTGGCAGGAAATAACGTCATCCCAGGACCAGAGTGTAACATGCAGACAGCAAGTGACAAGGGGAGGCTTTTCACAGAACTTAAAGTGTCAAGCACGGCTAGGACAGACCGTCAACATTGCTTACCTTTGGCAACGTTTTTTGTGAATTCCTCCCAGGCGTGACAGTACATTTACGCCCTTGTTTCTTCCCAAAAGAAAACAATATGAATAATTGCAGACTGGAAAGACATGGTGGAAATATGCAAGGCTAAACTATATCGGTCTAAGTTATTAATACTGACAGTGATCTTCCTGGAGAATGAACATGTTGATACATTCTGGCTTAATATAGCTTCATTTGGAAATTGAGCACTGCTGGATTTCATAGCTACCTATTCTGGTCAAAAGGCAAAAGTATGGGACTTCCAGGGAACACAGGGTGTGTTGCTTAGAAGGGATCTGCTTTTGATCCCCGTGGTCCTGCGTTGTCCATCTGTGGTGAGGAAATTTAGAGAATGTGAATTAGCTCGTGTTCCGTAGCTGTGGAAGATGACTGAGATCTTGGAGAATCTTCGTTCATGCATACCTCTCGGCGAAGGGTGTTTGTGCTTGCTGTCCATTGAAAGGGGAGGCCATCGCCATTCCTCAGTGGGATAGAATTTGTATTTAATTAATTTCGTAAACTTATCCAGAGAGACATACTGGTCTTTTTTTTTGAGAAAGCAGGGTCAGCCAGTCCCAGGAGCAATGAAGGGTCAAGGGCCTTGTTCAAGCACCCAATCACACTGCCGAATATGGGATTTGAACCAGTGACTTTCCGATCACAGGCACACCACCCCCAATGGGAAATGGAAAAAATGGCACACCCAGATTCAAGATAGGCTCTGCCTTTTCTACACCTTTAAAAGCACTTGGCACATTCTGTGGCAGGTACACTGGATGGACTCGTGGTCTTTCGCTTAGGTTATCAACGCATCTCAGCCAGTTCCCGTGCCTTGATGCTAATGCTAAGAGTATGGCAGCATAAGGGCCGTCTTTGTTTGGGCTCGCCAGTCAGTAGGCAATCTAGAGTGTGGTAGCAATTTAATTCATTTATTCATTTGCTATCTGACCTGAACAAACAACCTGCTTCTAGTTCAAAATCAGATATAGTGATTGCTTGACCTTTTGTTGTTGTTCAATGGATATTATATGACATCACTTGTCCTTGTCTTTTTATCCCTGCTTATTTTGCATAATTTCGCTGATTATTCATTGACGTGGGCTCCTTGGGAATCACCACATTCCTGAGTTCCTGCCATCTGCCATTACAAATGGGAGGGTCTTGCTTTCTACTTTCTAGCATCATCTTATGCGGCTGCCTGCTCCTTCTGCCCCTGCAATACCAGCAATCGAAGAGCAGATTTCCAAAACTCAGTCCTTGGGGTACGTTTTTGAGAAAAATTTCTGTGTACGTTCTGTGGAATTTAACGAAACTTCTTGGATCACATGAGGACCGAAAGTTCTACTTCCTAGTACTGTAGCATTCAGTAAGGAAGCCTGACTTTACGACACTGGCATTTGCTCTTCAATGGCAAAGCTTGACAAAGGACTTTCAGTGTAGCATGAGGTTCCTTGTGGTGCGGCAGGAGAAAGATGGGTCGGGAGACAAGTTGGGTGGGGTCACGGCTTGTGCCGGGGCCGTGTGAGCCTCAACCATGTGGAAATGGGGTGTTTTGGCCTGTCCCGCCTCTAAGATCACAGTAACAGATACAATCACGGCAGAGTCCTAATGGGAGATCATGGAAAACGGCTGGAAGGCGCTCTATGCTTCTGAAACCTCCCGAATGAGAACGCTTTGTTCCCCTTTTGAATCTTTCTTTGGGAGGTGTGGGGGTGGGGTGTGTTTCCTGATGATAAATTGAAGCCTAATTGCTAGAGGAAACATGGAGAAGATCACAGGAGCGTTTTGATGAGAGTGAAGGTTGCAGGAATGAGCTCTGCTCCAGGCCGACGGACACCATTGATTATTCTCTAGCCGGGTGGGGGGTGTGGGTTCACCGAGGAGTTTGGCGGATCCACAGGTTGCTGGAACTGTTGCAAATGTCTGGCACTGCATATCTAGGCACGGTATGGTATGTACGAGAGCACATGCAATGTAGGGTTCACATTCTGCAATTATTTTCTTACGATCGTGGATTATAGCAAGGGTTTTTTTCAGGATTTAGATAAATCACCAACTTATATGACTGGTTATGAAGTCACTCTTTAAACATGTCTTACTGGCAGGGGCGTACCTAGAAGTTCTGTGCCCCCTGACAAAACGTAATTTTGCCCCCCCCCGCCTAATATTAATTATAATTTTAGTTAATCAAGGACTCTTGTAAAGTGCTGGGCCCCTTGAATCTACTAGGGTATCCATGCCCTTACCACCCCCCTGTTAACCGACATAGAAGAATTAGTTTTAATTCATATTCATTATGTAAATATTAAAAAAAAAACATGAAATGTATACTTTAACCTATTAATATATAATATTATTATATTTTAAAAGGTTATATATATATATATGTATATATATATATATATATATAGCGCTATATAGGTTATGTTATGTAATATATTAATATATGGGACGAAATATTCATTTAACCTATTAATTGGAGAGTGGGAAATGAGCAAAAATGTAATTAAACATTTTTTCTGCTTACATTTCACGCTCACCTATTTAGCGTGTTAGCTTTGACACTTGACTTGACCCCAGAGATTTCCTGAGAGGAAATTATTCCATGCAATTATTTGCCATAAAACAGCCCTCGCTGTCTCTGACATTAAATCAAATCATAACTTTGATCCGCCCGCTTATGAACCCTCACAGCAAAATTAAAGGTCTGGATTCAGATCTGGCCTATCATTAATCAAGCCGCGAGCGAATCCTCGAGCCCAGTCATCCCATTTGGCTGCGATGGCTGCGTTTTTCCTGGCATTTGGTCTCATCTGCCATGTTGTGTTGGTGCCAGGGAGATTCTGGCAAACTGCTAGTTAACCTTCAAACATCTCACCCTGAAGGACAACTAATTTTTGACACTGTAAGTTAATTGAGTTAATTGTGGACTGATGCCACTATTCTGGAGAGCATTGTGTTATGACAGTCCAGATGAACAATCCACAGATTCACCTCTCACCCTGTCTGCCAGCAGGATTTTTGTCAGAACAAACTAATTAAGTAATTACAAACTGAATCTCACCTTCACTAAAACTTTTATAACCGCAAGCCCTTAACTGGATGCAGTGGCATTATAACCAGCACTACAGAAGAAAGAAATCTGATTTTCGGATACATGCTGCCTGGTTTACAGGCATCACTTACTGCTCCCAAAAATATTATATATATAACATACACACATACACACACATTTTATATATATATATATATATATATATATATATATATGAAGCATTTTAAAGTTGCTTTACTTTCTGGAACATAACCCTTTATGTATCAGTTATATCCACATCCATTCCGTGAGAGAATCCTCCACACGTTCACAATCGTTCAATCATTGTGTGTCCATATACATCCTGTGCGAGACTTCTTTTCACAATTCACAATTGTTTGATGAATGAATCCTATATTATTTGTGTTCACATTGATTCCATGAGCGAATCCTACGTAATGTTTCCACATTCTTCATTCCTAAACCTTTCCCCTCTGAAGGCTCGTTCCAGATCAATACGGAGGTGCAGCAACTGAAGTTCTTGCACAATGCTACCCCCCCCTCCCCCCCCCCCCACCCCCCCCCCCCCCCCCCGCCCCCCCCACTTCCCCCCAC
>JAAGVU020000015.1:1239830-1262008 GCA_011763525.2 Mormyrus iriodes | reverse complement strand
TCAACAGTACAAAGTTACACATACTGTACGTATACTGTAACACACAAACACACGCATGTATACATATGTACAAACTGTAAGTATGCACACATATGTGTGTGCTACAGTATATGTCCAGTATGTAACTATATAAAGTAAATACAATGAACTAATGCCTAGATATTTTGGGGGGTAAGACTATTCAGCACCAGTATAATACATTTTGACCAACATGACGTAAACAATTGCTAATGTAGGAATCAGCAGATGTGCATGATTGTGCCAAAGCATTTGCAATTTGACCAACTGAATAAGACTTTGCATTTATGATGTGCACAAGTGATTCCATGATGTGGAGGTTGGACAAGTAGTTATGAGAATTTCATTTCTGATCTGAAAAATGTACCAAAGCGACTGAGAAAAACTGTAATATCTATCCATCCATCCTCCATGGTTGGATTGGGATTAAAAATTGGTTGTGGTGTCGTGGTCAAATTTTGAAAGGGGGGGTGGGGTGGGGGGTGGAGTACTCATTATAACTTTTGTCGGCCGAGGGGTGCCCCACGATAAATTTTGCCGGCCCACACACCCATCGCCCACGGGAAAATGCCCGGTATGCCAGAGGGCCAGTCAAGCCCTGCCTCTAAACGCTTATTCTGGTCAGGGTCGCAGGAGGTGCAACCTATCCCAGGCACAATATTTTACTTCCCTGGGGAACACTCCGGACTTCATGCTCGTTGCTCTGGATATCACATTTACAGTGTAAAATCTTTTTTTCTCACGGTCGTAAGCGGCAAACACGTGTTACAACTACAAAAATCACACGGACTTATATGTTGTGCTCTCCATGCAGTGTATGTCGTATTCACGTGAATTCATCACTACTTCACTCTAACAATTAAGTAGAGTATACCGACTAACTGTTAACTACATAAATAAACTTAAGTCTTCCGTATTTTAACACTGCAACCTGCTTCTAGTGTAATACAGTGAGTGTCATTCTATGCAACGACCTGCGCAGCGTATTTTAAAATACAAATAAAATCATACTAAAGTACTGGTTAAAAGAAACGGCAGTATGATGTAAATAGACGGGGATTCGCCGAATGTATATTCACGTAAGTTCATTTAAAATTCTCAAAAAACTAAACACACTAACGGAGCGGCTAAGGATCATTTCTGCGCATCGGTGCACTGTCCATCTCGTGCCGATCGCTCTAGTTGTTATGACAACAATTTCCTTATCCGGAAGTGAGCCTATCCGGCCAAAGATGGCGGCGCAGGGACCGATCGCGATAGCTATGCGACTGAGGAACCAGCTGCAGTCCGTCTATAAGCTCGACCCGCTGAGGAACGAGGTACGCGCCGCACCCTCGAGTCGCGGTCGCGTCCGTGGCGGTCGGCCGGTCGGCCTGGGCTCGCGGGAACCGCGTATAAATAGGCGGGGAAGGGGAAGGGCGCGCGCGGTCCGCTCGAGCCGGAGCAGCGATGGACAGCGGCAGTCTCGCGGTCTGTAATTGCGCAGGCGTGAGCGGAGCGCTTCTGCCTTCCCATGCCTCGCACGGCGGCGAGACCTGCGCAGTGAGCTCTTATGCGTAAATTACTAACTTAACTCTTGTCGTAACCGGAATTAAATCGGCCCGGTGAGAGAGAAATGCGCGTATATACGATTCCTCGTTGAAAATAATGGCGCGGTGATTTCCAAGAGAATCTTCTCGGGTAATAATCCAGGTCTGAGGCGGCGCGGCGTGTGCACCTAGCTGTGGGACTGGGGGCCAGGGCCGTGGGGAGATGTGGCCGGCCAGCTGGATGGCGAGCCCGGCGCTCCTATCCGTTCTCTCGAATATTCGAGGGCGTCGTCGAGTATTCCAACACTCTGTATATTTACTATTAAAACCAAGCCAAGCGGCTAGTGTCGCTTTTATACCCTCATCGTTCCCGCGTATGACATTTCTGACTTAGGGGCACTCCGCCAGCCGACCTCCTTACAAAGCCGGAGAGTCATTTTTATTTATTTAAAGTTAAGCTGTTTTTATCGTCGGCGCGTAGAGTAGCACGTGCGTCGCCGCAAACCCGCCTGCTAAGCATCACCCATAAATCGTGACATGTCTGGTCGCTGATTAATAACAGGAAAAGGTCATGCTACTGTTATCGAGAGATATATTTTTAACGCCTTTTATCTTAACCCGTATGCCACTAAGATATGTGCGTGAAGTGAAAAATGGTTTAATACCCACGCCTTATATTCATGTCCCGGTTTGACTCGCTGCTCCAGAACTTGCCATTTGAAGTCTGTTCTTTTCACTTATGTTCACTTTTTTCTTTGAAGGCACAACAAAACATTTCAAACTAGCTTTTAGTCGATAAAGTGTACGCTGTATGACCTCTACAAAAAGAAATGCTTATAACTCTTATTAGGAAAGGGCCAGGGAAAGTGGCCTGGACCAACTCTACTAACATCTAGTAGGTTGAATTTGTTTTAAGATGTTTGAAATGTAAAATTTTGACATGTAACATTTTTTTTTAGGAGGAAGTGAAGTTAAAAATAAAAGACCTGAATGAGCACATTGTCTGCTACCTGTGTGCTGGTTACTTCATTGATGCCACAACCATTACAGAGTGTTTACATACATGTAAGTGAGGCAATGCCGTGTGAGAAATTAAGTATTTTGTTCAGTAGGTGACCTTGTCTTAAGTCATGTTTAGACCTAGATTTCATTTGATTTATATTATTGAATAACATGTTGCCTACAGCCATTTGGCTCTTGGAAGGTGTAGTGTTTCAAGTGTATTTTAAAGATTGAGTTTGTATCCCCTCCTCCTCCTGTCTTGCAGTTTGTAAGAGCTGTATCGTGAAATACCTACAGACAAGCAAGTACTGTCCAATGTGCAACATAAAAATCCATGAGACGCAACCCTTGCTGAACCTGAAACTTGACCGAGTGATGCAGGACATTGTCTATAAGCTGGTTCCAGGACTACAGGAGAGTGAGTGTGTCGAGCGTGTCCTTTTGACACCCTGAGTGGTGTTTAATTTACTCTCCATCTGCCCTTAGAAACTGTACTGCACCTGCTTCACTGTTGGGACTAAGAAAGACATTTGGGATGTGGTGCCAGTTTATTTTCCATTTACCCTGTCTCTGTGTAACAGGTGAGGACAAAAGGATAAAGGAATTCTACCAGTCCCGGGGGCTGGAAAGAGTTGTACAGTCCTCTGGCGATGGTACGTGCCCTGTGTTGGTCTGCACTGTTCCTTGATTTAAGAAATTTCCCAGCAGAAGGGAAGTTGTGTTTCAGTAATTGATGCAATGATTTTTTTTCCCTGCAATTCAGATGCAGAACCTGACATGGCAGGATTGCCCTACACTAGCTTCGACCACTCCAAAGCCCATTTCTATAGATATGATGAACAGGTCTCTCTCTGCTTGGAGAGACAGAGGTAACGTGTGCTTCATGTAACTTAATTTTGTTTCGCTAACGTGGTGCCTTTCTTAATGATTGTAGCACAAGTGAAATTAAAATCGCACTTCTATGTATCAGAAAACAGGGGCATTATGAGTTTCAAAACCGTATTTTATTAAGAAAAGCACAGTTTTCGGTACAAGGAGTGAGTTGAAAATGGAACGCTACAAAATCTTTTAGAAGTGTTTCTTGAACAGTTATAGATGGGGTCAGCTCATAGTTGCATTATAACCTTTTTGTAATTCAAGCTGCAAGTTTGGTCATTCTGAGAACATCCCAGTCTGTTCCTCAGTGAGTTGTCTAAGAGATGAAGAGTTTGCGTCAGCAGGGTCTAAGAGGATGTGTAGTTTATGGAGGCCTCAATCCTAGGAGATAGGTCCGGCATGAACGGAGGACCCTGAAAGGAGCGCAGAAAGTGCCTCACATTTGTCTTTAGTTTGTCAGGTTCCCCCATTGCCACAAATGTTAATGGTTGGCATAATTGTCTTTACTTGAAAAGTTAGTCATTTGTCAATAGTTGTGAATAATCGTCTACAGTGTTGTGCTTCATTGACCGTGCCATGATTACATTTCTTAATTACCTTGCACAGCACCAAATAATGGCTAGCAATCGATAGCGGTTACAGAAAACAGAATCAGCTTAACTATTGATCCCCCCCGCCTTCCACGTATAAACTTGTCTTGCGGTCCTTTGTTTGTGAGGGGAATGGGCTGCACCCGCATTGTTAACGGATGGGGCTATTCTTTTAAATTTTATTGCACCATGAAATGTTGCAGAAACCTCGAACAGACTGCGTTTGTCTTTGTACTTTGGGTTTTTAATTTATTGTTATCATATCATGATTATCAATCAATTATTGTAATCATCGGTGAATGTTTGTTTCTTGGTATTTTGTTCTCCATTGCTTTGAACTTTTTTTTTTTTTTAATTCAGTGTCCAAAATATAAAATAATTGCATAAATGAATAGCCAAATACCATTTTAAAGGGTTGCTGTGTTAATTCCTTTCCGATTTATAAATTCTCTTTTTGCATGTTCGTGATGACAATTATGTACTGCATTCTGATTTGATTTAATGGAATTCACCAAAAATGGATCATGGTTTGTATTTCTCATTTGCAGTGCAATTAAATGTCAGGGAACGGCTTGCCATTTAAAACAACTTATCAGTGCCATAGTATCATCTATATTTTGTTGTGCTCAACTATGTGATAAAATGTAGCTTTCTTCCCATGTTTCTGCAGTTCATCTACAGGGCGAGATAAAAGCAAACTAACTCTACGGGTAAGAGCTCCATCCCAACTCACACAGGCCCTGCTGTAAATTCTGCTGTTCGCTATAAATGTTTGCAAATGTGGGAAAACACACACACACACACACACAAAGGTGTAGTGTGCACAAGACAATGTCACTCCTTCCAGACAAGCACCACCTTAATGTCTAAACAGTTAAGCCTGTCACAGTCATTGCCATGAGCAACCAGTCCAGTTAGCATGTAGTTAATTCGCAACTATGAATATAATTGTGACCAGAAACGATCTTGCAGACTTGTCACAAAGAACCTTTTGTTTTCTTTACAGTAACATAAACTAAGATGTTTATAATGGATTTAACTGCATGTTCTGCCTGAAGAGCGTGGCATGGCTATAATTTGACTTGGTAATAATTGATGCTTTACTATAGTTATTTTGCTGATGTTGGTAATAGTTGCAATTTGAAAGCAATCTTTAATTCATGCTGTCATTTTCCACCTCCTCAGTAGGTGGCAGCACTGGCTTGAATTTTGCTGTGCACTTGTTTCATTTGTCAGTGATTTGTGTTTGCATGTGAAATGCTGGCTCTTTCATTCTGGGTGACCAAGCGTATGTACAGCCAAAATTTATGTAGATTGTGTTTGGGTTTTGTTGTAATTGGTGTAGAATGTAAACATGATTTCCTGGGATGTCTGCTGTTCTAAACAGATTGATTGAACAGTTTGCTTTAGGGTTTACACTGCATTATTAATTATTGAGTACCCTGTATGCAACAGTGACTATGGACATTTATTGATCAGTCCAAGTAATTAAAGATTTTAGAAGGAGCAGGTTAATTTTTCACTGAATCTTTATAGATCAGGTTTGCTGAAACAGACTTCTGTCTTCTATTTAAACTCATATTTGAACTTTTATTAATTTTTACAGTCGCTCATCTATGATATTTGTTAGTGCTGTGTGTTAATTTTAGTTGTCCTACTCTAGGGAGTAAGTGGTAGTGAATGTGGGGATTGTGAAGGAGAAGATGACAGCTGGTGTTAGGTCTGATTGTCGATGAGCTTCAGTCTTTCTGCTTAACCAATCAGTTTATAATGTATAATTTCACTCTAACTCTACACTCTATACTGCTAAGAAAGAGCTGTGAGTATATCAATTGCCAGGCACAATCTCTTCGTACAGCACTTAGGATGTACTTTCTTCATTTAATCAATCAAATATGTTTGATAGGCTACTGCAGAATTGCTAAATCTGATATTGTGGGGGCTTTGTTCCTCTAAATAAATCATTTTGGCTCCCCAAGAAAGTTTAAAAGAATGAGGAGGACTTTATAGTGTTAAATTTCATGTCATGTAGTTGAAGTTGCAAAGAGTCTCCTGCCTTCCAGTCGTTTATCAACATGCACCTGTTACGTCGAGCAGCAGACGGCAAGCTGCACCAGTGTTGTGATGTTCTGTCGCGCTTGTGTTTTCACAGCAGAAGTTTGTGCGGTGCTCGGCGAGGGCGGAGGTGCGGCATCTGCGCCGGGTGCTGTGTCAGAGGCTCAGTGTGGAGAAGCAGCAGGTCAGTCACCGGTTTGCTGGGGTGATTCATCTCGAGCGGCCCGGACAGTGCCAGGTGTGCCGTGCTTGCTTGTTTTGTTGCTGGTGATGACTGTGGCGTTAGCTACTTTGGTACAGTGTCATAAGAAGGAAACGGGTACCTGGAATTTTTAGCTACAGTTTTGTGGGTGGCTCAGAGGGTTCCACTGTTTCCTTTGCCTTTGAGTGTTGGGGGTTTGAATGCTCTCTGTCTGGAGTTTTGCATGTTCTCCTCTTGTACTATGGGTTTCCTTCAGCAGTCCAAAGACATGCCGTTAGGCTAACTGACATCTCTAAAATTACCTTCAGTGCGTGTGTGTGCTTGCGTGACCTGCAATGAACTGCAATTCTATGCAGGACCCTTGGCTTGTCTCCCATGCTGCCTGTCATAGGGGAACCTATGACCCAGACTGGGGAAAGGGGTTATAAAATAGTAGATTGGGTGATTTGGTAGGTAGGTAGGATAGATGGAGAGAGTCCAGTATTTTTGGTCAGAATCTTAATATTCTTGTTCTTTAATGTGCTGTCTTGCCTCTGTTTGCAGGTCCAGATGTTGTTCAACAATGAGTCCTTGCCTGATCACATGACCATGAAACAGCTGTGGCTCCTGCACTGGTTTGGCAAGGTACCATGGCCTTCACCAGAGTCCAGGGATTCCCAATTCACTATTAACAATGGTCTTGCTTCACTGTGTGTCATCCCTATTTTTCTATTTACAAATGCTCTGTCAATACTTAACCTACAAGTTTGGCTTGTCCCAACTGAAATGCATGTTGTTACCAGAAGTTTTTCCTTTTTCCATCACTGAGTAAACTGCCTATTCAAGATTTAGCTCATCATAGCAGATGTGCAATATATTGGTAATTTTGTAGAAATGTAAACTCAGGCTTAATTCCTCTTTTCCTCACAGGCTCAACCCCTGGTCCTTCATTACACAATCAAGGACAAGCAAACAAGATAGGATTGGTTCTGTTTTAAACAGCACTGTGTTGGTTGTACATATTTGTATTTTAGATAATCTATTTTAATTAGATCTGTATATATGTGTATATAAATGTACTTAGATTTTGTTTGTATTTTTAAATAAATTTTGTGAAAGTTTAGCTTTTGATTCTTTCTTTCATGAGTGTTAATATTTCCTTGACGTCCCATGAAAGCTGACTTTGCACTTTGAGTAAGCTTTTAATGCTGGAAACATATAATTTTAGATTAGTGCTATTTCATTGAAAAATGAGAAAGTGTTTCGTGGTGGTTGATATGTTTTCTGCTGTGTGAGATATTAGCATCGTATCTGGACCAAAGGCATTGATCACTGGCTTGGCGGACGATGGGACACGAACCAGCACCTAGACAATGAGGTGTGCCGTCCCATTGTAAAGCTGACATTTTTTTAAAATACCACAAGGTGGCGCGCTTTGCGCTTCTTATGGAGCCACTGCCTACGTTTGTGTGGCCCGCAGAGTAGTCAATGTGTACGGTCTTCAAGCAACTACAGCAACAGAGTTCGTAATAAGACTTCTTGGGTTTTAGGGGCGGAACAAATCATCTCTTTAGAGTAAGTAACTTTAGGGGGTGATATTGATTTTAATTAGCTTACAAAGAAGCACTGTGTAATCACGACGGAACGTTCCGCACATTCCTCACAATTGATAGAGACATTGTGTATATACTTTTGGTTGGGAAGATGAGGAGACGTTAAAGAACATGAGTTAACGTGTGCGACAGTTTATTCTTGATATTACCAGGGCGTAGGGTTAATGTTATCGATTTGACTTTATTTTATATTTTTCTTTCGGACAGTCGCCGAGACGGAGTAACGTGAATTTATTTATAAATAAGCTGTTATGACATGCAAATTTTCATAACTCATTGTTCATGGGGCACCTGACATTTGTCCAGATACTTCACTGACCTGTGAATTCAGCTACAAGACGGAAAAGGCCGTTAAAAACAATTTTCTATGATTAGCACGTTATATTCGAAATATTTCAAGGTGTTATACAAATCGTCGGTTGTATTACAGCGTTTTACAAATAAAACTTCTAAACTGTTCATGTTAAAGAACTGAAATTATATTGCTATCATTTTAAGCGGTGCGTGACAGACGCGGAAAGGAAAAAAAGTGACGCACGTAATCAAGACGTTTCAAAAACAAAGTGGGATGACTTTAAAGCTAGATAATTAATCACTAGTTAAGCCAAATTAATGCCAACAAGCAATGATGTCAGCGAAGGAACGATGTAATTAACCATCCAGAAAATTAGGTTTTGGTTCACTATACAGGCGCTGTAACGGGATTTCAGGGAACAGCGATGGGAGACATTAAAATCTGGAATCTTTTGTAACATTTTATATATGAAACACGGAATTAATGTTACAAAGTGTATTAATAATGCTACCGTTGTTTTCCTTCTTGCGTACTGAAATTTTGCAGTGACAGCGATGTAGTGAAATGCATTGTTCATCGTGTAGGCTAATGCTTTCGATGAGAAGAATTATTTAAACAGGCGGAAATTACACAATTTGCATATTTTCTGTTTTAGTTTCTCTCTGATTTAATACTATAAGGTGGCACCTTGTTGTTCTCAAATGTCATGTATAAAACTATTATATTTTAAAAGAAAAATTAAACGATTTTAATTATCCATTTTATTCCAAAGTTAGGAGACAAAAATAATTAAGGAAGAATCACTAAATGTTTATTGTTGTCCTGATATTTTTAAAAACAAACTTTTTTTTAACAATTTTTTTCTGAAACTGGTTGTTGTTTTTTTTTGGCTTTTTGAGCCGTACAGAAAATCCAGATTTATAATGCTTTTTTTGTGACAGTGCCTTATATTAAACATTTCAATATAAAATTAATAAACATTTTAATATGAAAGTTACATAGGAAATGCAAGCCAATTAAAACGAAACTGCGCCTATATTACATTACACAATCTTTCCAGGTATGTAACGTAAGAAATATTTTCACCTGCACGGTGAAATTATGGTTAAGAACTATTGGCATAGTGCGCGACTTTGAACAGTAGTTTTCATACATCAAATAACATATGGTTTCCTAGTTAAAATAAGGTTCTCATTGTGAAGGAAGTTATTATAAATAGTGGCGGCAATACCATCCAAAACCATACAGGTAAATCACTGATACAATTTATATTTCATGCAACATAATAATCGAAGCCAAATGGTCGTTTTCGTATAAAATCATGCTCCGATATGATTATCTGTCTTTATTAACTCAATTCATCAAATAATTTTTGTTCTGATATACCTGCAGTTCAGACATTTCAAATAAGCAAGGGGAATTATTTCAGGAAACATTCGATTTTGTTGCATAATGACTTGTTTACACCGACAATTACATGAAAAAAACTGACAATACCAAACGTTTATTACATAAAGACAAATGCCAAAGCAGAATACTGCAGCATAACTCGTCCATAGCCCATAGCATAAGCGGGCCCGAAGGCGTTTGCTTGGGGGCAGTGTGCTTTTGTGTTAAATGCACGTGCATTTAATAGGCTCGTGTCCGACGAACAGGACAACAAATACAAGACAAAATATCTTAGTTACTGAAAAAGAGTGTTTATGGTGAATGGATTGCTTGTTTGCCTAATCGGCTGACCATTAAATGCTACACAGTTGAACAAAGGCAACAGTAAAAACACACTGACATTATACATTAAGCTGCTGTGCATTCATATAAAACAGAAATATTCGGGGTAATGTGTAACATATTGAAATGATAGCTCTGGTAATGTGCATGCTGTAGATATGGTCTTTCAGCATCTTTACCATCTCCAGCTAGTTATTATTGTATGAAACCCTCAACTCAATAGTGTTCAGGAGGACAGGACCGACAGAAATTGCATTGCCATAGATATTTCAATGAAACTGTTTTTTATACAAATGCATAAAAGGTATGTGTTGCATCTGGGGAAAAAAACAATAATGTTCTAGATTAAATGTAATGGAAAGTCAACATTAAAATAAACCTAATAGGCCTATATGAGGAAATAGCCTTGTCTCGTTTCTGTGGCAAAAACTCATTTCTGGCAACTTCTTGGATCCGTTTCACAACGCAACAATAAAAAAACTGCTTGACTTTTCAACCCTTTGGCGATTCCAGCCGATTGCGTCAATTGTGTTCAGTGGACCTCGGTCATTCTCTCCTCCGCAAACAGCTTTCCTTGATCTGGTTAAATGTTACTAATGGACCAAAAGATTTGCCAGCAGATTGCAGCCTGGACAACAAGAAGGCAGGAGATAAAGGCAATAGACCTCCCTTTCTACCGGCCTCCTATTGAGATTTATTCATTAGGAACCTCTCGCTAATCAATTGCTATTCATAGGCGTTTTTTAACACACAAATTAAAAGAGGCACAGATGTGTGGTATTATTGCTGCCGGCAGAGGGAAAGTGTTTAAGTACGGAAAGGCGGGTTAAACTAATAAATCATGCCGACTAGGTTGTGTTAAGAGAAAATTCATAAACCATATGGGATTGAGACGGTCAGAGTTTCATTTAACACCAGACCTGTCCGAACCATATTGTCACAACAGTTCTTTAACTGATGGTCGTAAGGGAGAGACGTGTTTCCTTGCCTCTAATTGAGGCTCGAGTCCCACAACGTTAAGATCAAACGTGGCACTGTTGTCAGATTGATCTTTAGACTTACATGTAGGCCTAGTAAAAATATTTGATGCTTTTAAACTTTACGAACACAAAAGTAATTCACTTTGAAACAATTGTGTAGATATTTTAAGTTGTACCCAAGCAGCTCGGACCTCTCTGTCGACTCTTAAAAAATCTTCGCAAATACATTTCTATAATCAATGCCCGACAGTTAGATTTATTAAGCATGTCAGTCCTTACCATTTAACGCACAGCGACATATAAGGCCAATTGACAACAAAAAACACACGGAGGCTCAGATAACATGTCATGTCAGGAAACGCTAAATGAATCCCTTTATTTACAGAGATGATGATTAAATAGAATGTTACAATAAAATTACCATAATAAGAGGTTCCTTTAAACGTTTTATTTAAATTATATACAGAACATACCTATAGATTAGGTGATTGTTTGCAAGTCCATGTCTGAAGTCCGGTTAGCTATAAAGATTACACAGAAGTGGGCAGAAAAAAAAAAACTACGGGTCTGTCATTTTTAAGGTCAATTGAAATTCCCACAAATTAACTCTGCATGAACAACGCACTGTTTCAGCTACGTATTTAAAGCCAATAAAATACTCTTGTCCTAAAATATGCATCCTTTACCTACACACATCTGAGGAAAAAAAAACACCAATTTTGTAGAGATGATTTCTTAGCAGCTATAAAAAAATGAGTGCGATTTATGGTTTATCAAAAGAGGAAAAATTGCAAGTGTTTCCCTAAGAACATAGTAAAAGAAATGCAAAACGTACATACACACTTCTGAAATCTTGTACCATGAATCAAAGTAATTTGGTACTTAGTAATTTCCATCATATTTCCCCACGATATTTGCCGAAGCTTAATACAGAAGCATCTTGGAGGCGCTAACTTCACGCTATCTCATTTTGTTTTTACAGTCCTTTATATAAATAAAACTTCAACCAAAACGTCCTTCAGTTGAACATTAATTCCCAAAGTAGTCTCTGTCCGTGCAGTATTTGGAAAGTGTCCCCTCTTGTAACACAGGCCTACTTTCAATCGTCCACTTCAATTTCTTCATCTTCTTCTGAAAACTCGTCGGTGGTTTGGTCTCTGGATGAGAAAGGCGACTGCGGAAAGACCCCATGCCCTTGCGAGGACGGTGATATGCTAGGGGATACGGCTCCTGAGCCGCCTTGGGGTTCATCAGTGTCTTCCATGCTAACCAGCTTCTGGAGAGCCTGCGGTGGGATTTTCTTCAGCGACTCGACGTCTGCTTTCATCTCCTCCAAGTCTCTCTTGAGTTTCGCCCGCCTGTTCTGGAACCAGGTGATGACCTGAGCGTTGGTCAGACCCAGCTGTTGTGCGATCTGGTCTCTGTCCGCGGGGGACAAGTATTTCTGGTACAAGAATCGCTTCTCCAGTTCATAGATTTGATGGTTCGTGAAAGCCGTACGAGACTTTCTTCTCTTTTTTGAGGCCTGGCGTTGGCCAAAAGCGTTCAGATGCTCACGACCTTAAATGAAAACAAACACGAAAGTTAAACTCCCAGAGGACGTGGGAGGACACGCTATAGGCCTTCAAGCACTCTGCATACATCTTTAAGTAATCACAGCGGCGCATAACGCAAAATATTGTACGTAGGCATACTTCCGTGTTTTTGGCAGTGCAAAATGATCCTGTTTAGGCCGTGTTTATTCAAGCTGTCTACAGAATCAGGGATAACTCGGACGTCAATTATGAGTTATTAATATTCACATAGTAAAATAAATATAATATAACATGTGATATCGGTGGTGTTCGTTTGCAATGCCCCGTAAATGAAAAACACTGCATTAAGTTTTGCAGGAGCAAGTTATTCCATATAATTAAAGCCAGCTATGACATAAGCATTGGTCATCATATTTGTTTCTCAAACAGTACTTTACAGTGCTAGAAATACGGATCATTATGAAAAATTCCATTACAAGAAACTGTTAAACAACAGTTATATCTCGATTCGTATCAGGTTTCATTTAAATTAAATGTAAATAGCACTACAGCAAAATAGTCTAGTTCGTTATATACAAAATTTACGTCGTTATATGCAATATTTCTTAAATACCAATGTACCTAATCACTCAGAACACTGGTGTTGCTAATTTGTGCAGAAGCCGTTTTTCGTTTATAGTTTTTATATTTCTAGGACTATTTTTAATTTTTATATATATTTGTGTTTTTTAAGGAATTAAACCTGCAAATTTAAGTATCAGACGGACGTAATGTTCATAAATATAACAGTTATGTGCGTATTGTAGACCTGGTGTTTTCACACACAGGCCCTTATGCATTCGTCGGTGGCTATAGGTGCCAGTGGAAAATAGCATGCATTCCTTTACAGGAGCCCGTACACGTGCATTGCATTTGTTTCATAAGCGACACGGATCGGATATGAGCGATTAACAGAAAACAAATTTTAAAATGAATACCTTCAGCAGCTTGGATAACGCTGACTTCCAGACCTTTGAAAGTTTTGCTTGCTAACTCTTCCAGTGCACAGAGCGGAGAAGACGGAGTGGTAATACCGTTCCTTGTGGCACTCGATGCGGTCACTTTCTCTAAAACTCTCGGCGGACAGAGACTGGCCGCCGACTTCTTTATGGACGGTTTGTTCAAAATATCCTCAATGCTAAACGGAGTGAGCGGTTTGTTGGAATTAGCTGGCGGTGGAAGTTGATCCAAAGGACCTCGTCTCCTCTCCTCGCTGCTAGATTGCAACACTGAGCTTGCCTTCATGTCTCTACTGGAAGTCATCGTACTCCCTCGAAATGTTTATTTCTAATAGCAGTAGATAATATTTCATTCAAAAGGTCATAGAAACTTCCAATTATATATGTACTGGCGTCTTCGCTTCACCCCTTGTTGCACGCTCAAAGCTTCTCTGGAGTGAAATGATTTTCGAGAAGAACCATTCTTTAACCCGGACTTCGGTTTTGCAGACAGCAGAATCAGAATTGTATTCCCTTTAAGAAAGCCGTGGGTCTTCTGAGGAACTCCATTAAAATCGCTAAAAAGTATAACAGTACTGCCCCAGGGCTGATTTGCCACAAAGAAAAAGCGTCTCACAGAACAAGAAAAGCGAGCGACCGCTAACGACTTATGTTATTGTTGATTGGGCGAAGATCAATTAGAGAAACACTACACCATTTACTGACCCGGTGCTGAGTCTTAAAGGGCCAGGCCACATTAATTAATTGGACGCAGGAATAGGAGGAGTTTCCCCAGCGTTACCAAATTTAAAAAAGCGAGACACGGCTTGAAAGGTTTATGCATCTGCTGGTCCACTTTCCACTTAAGGGAACCACGTGCTGCCCATGTATATTTCACTGAAAAGGGAGAGTAAAGATTCGTGTTTATAAAACCTATGAGTTACGTCATAACGCGCCCTGAATAGCTTTTGAACAGATAATCTCTTGGCAAATTTGATAAACTAAGAAATAACATTCCGAAATGTTATTCCTTTATTTTTTTTATTGTTTTTTTTTTTTAACCCGCGCTTGTGATATAGGCATTACATGTATTAAAGAGTTTAAGCTACACTGTTTGAGAAAGCACAGTTCGGTCTGAAAAATATTTGGCAGAAATGAAAGCCTTTTACAACAACTGTAATATCACTATAATAACAAGAGAAATTACATTTTCTGTATATAAGCCTAGTAAATATACAAATGATTTGATATTACAAATAAGTCTGACTTTCAGTTCACACGACACTAATCCAGGATAACCAATAGTTGCAGCAATAAAACAGTATTATATTCATAATAACATTGACGCTACGCCTTACACAAGTTTCTAAATTCTGGGAAAGGAATACGATTAATCATGCATACCTACAAAGCAGAGCCCAGTCAAAAGCTGTTTTTATGCATCCATCAAGTGTTTTACTGGGCAAAGGCAAGCATTTAAGGCAGAAATTTTAATTTTCGCACTCTTTATGTGGGTTTTTGGAAAGCGTGCCAGCACTGCTTCGCTTTCTCCATCAATGAATAGAAAACTGGGACTAAAGAACACGCGGACAGTCTCGAGCAGATGAAAGCACTGTCAGTGGCGGGTTAGTTAAATTTATTAGCTCATCTTCTTTCTAATGCACCATAAAAACAGAGACAACCTGGAAGTGATTATGAGAGAAAGGGGAGATTTGTGCGCGGTTTTGAGTTACACAGAAGTGAAACGCTATAAAATGTCTTACAAATAACTCGACGATATTTCAGTTGCGCGAAAATAAAACTGTTTCTGTTCTTAAAAATACAGGTAAAGCGGAGACCCCGAATTACATTTTCCGCGTCACTTGTCCGTCTGTTAATGGCGGTGTTTAAAACCTAAATTCAGGTTCAGCATCGAGGGTCGCTCTTTAGTGTTAGGTGCTGGAGTGATTGGAGTCCAGCTGGGCATAAGGTAGGTACC
Organism: Mormyrus iriodes; assembly: GCA_011763525.2. NCBI lineage: Eukaryota > Metazoa > Chordata > Actinopteri > Osteoglossiformes > Mormyridae > Mormyrus > Mormyrus iriodes. Next base: position 1,246,648 of record JAAGVU020000015.1, on the reverse strand, counting down.
ATCATTCTTTTATTTTCTGCTCGTAATATTAGTTTGTATCGGCACACACAGACAATAAATGTGAGTTAAATGTAAGTATGGAATACACAATATATTCACTGCAATTATAGGTAGTATAGTACTCCGATTCAATGCATTATTGTCCAAATCACCAAAACACTCACAGCGCATATTAAACAGTTATAAGATAATAGTAGCACCATGAACTTAACTCATATCGGGTTTTTTTCTCAAGTATTCAAATAACAAAAACGAACGCAGTGCAACATTCCTTTTACCTTTATCATAGTTTGCATACGACGTGTTTCGTAGACGCTGGTGTGAAAGACATGTATTCAGCTTCATAGAGCACGTGCACGCACAATTGGGACGCAGTTCTTTTTAAATTATGCAGACTTGTCTTCAGATTTGAATGGTTTATTGTGTTGTACGTGGAATAGTGGGAATAATTAATACAATTTCACATTTCAAATCACTTTAAAAATAGCACTTCTGACCCCATAAAATATTGTTCAATTTATACATTTTATATAAAGGGTATATTTACGTAATTTAGAATATTACCCGATATGGACAGGATGGGTTTTTAATTCATTTGTTTTGTGGCTAAGAATAGAGAGCACAACTGAAAAACAGAATGGTGTGCGCGACAATATTACTCCAAGTTAAATTTATTTTTTATGACTACATAAAATCCCTGGAACCAAGTTGCTCAACAGCTGTACAACTGAACTGAATCAAAAAAATAATAATTATTTACACTACAAAACGTTTCATGGAGTTTCTAGGATTAGAAGCAGAGAAAGAATCGCGGTTGGCGATTTCTTATTTCTGTTGCGTGTGTTTCCCGGTCAGCTAAATGATATATATTTTGAATCGAGAATCAGCTCAAGTCATAGTGCAATATGATACGAAATGTACTATCGGTACCAACGTTTGATAAAATCTCAGTGTTAATGATCGATTGGATTGATAGGTAAACCTTTTACACGAACTATTAGAGATGGATGGACTCCTCAGGAACCTCACCCGTGCCAAAAACACCATATGGTGACATTCATGTAAGGACAAAACGGGGCCAAATAACACAGGAGTTATTAAAACTGGACGAGATTCTATTACACTGGATGGAGAGTGTCTCCGACAAGGGTGTCACTGAGGAACAACGACGAGAGCGTGTTGTTAAACAAAGGATAATTTATTCAAGAAACACGACTGACACGGTAAATACCCGTTTACGGTAATCCTAAAAACAAGCAAGCGTAGACGGGGAAGCGCAGGTTATCATCAGAGCAAGTCAGGAGATGACACGATTTAATCGAGAAGAGAAATTAGATATTTAAGGTTTTTATTACAGGCCCATTAATCGAGTAGATACATTATCTATTTGTTTTTGATGACTATCAGAACCACAAAAACTAATTATACCAATAACTAATATAACATTTTTATTATCAGGTATGATCTAAACTGTTACTCAAGGGAACTTAGACTCTGAATAAAAAACCTGTTTATATTAAATTTGATATTGCGGTGGTATCAGATATACCCATCAGAATATTTCTTAGAATATTAAAGTACATAAAATCAAACTTAAGTTGTCCTAATAAAACCGGTATTTTATCGATTTGGGCAAGTAAACAGAACTTATTAGCAATTGTAGAAAAATGGTGTTATACTGTATTAATAGTAATTTCATAGTCAAGTCTGCAACTTGGGCTAAATCCTATAGAACCTTATATAAAGGGGAAAAAAAACTTTAACTGCACAGTTTATTATCCTAATAATAAACGTTATATTTTAACAATATAATGACAGCTATAAACACTGACATTGTAACATATCATGGAAGCGCCAAATTGCAGCAAACAACAAGTGAATATATGTATATATTTATGTGAATATATAAATATATACACACACGCTGGAGATTTGGTCATAGTCGGACTTTAATAAAAAAAAAAAAAAGCTTATTATACGCGTTAGAGAGACCAAGAGTCAGGTGATGCTCATCTGCGCGCAAAGAAATGGTTTGACATTTCTCTCAAATCCTGTAAGCACTAATGGTGCTGAAGCTAAGTCTGCCAATATCTCTTTTCAGAACATGTTTTATATGATCTTTACGGTCTCCAGCGGAGCGGCGCTAATTCGAATGGTCTTCTTTGGCCTAATTTAAACGTTAATTAGAAACAGAGCACCTGACTTCATCAATCATCGAGTCTTACGGGAGCTCCGCTGTATTTTCACTGCCGCTGTCTCTCCTTCTTCGAACTTGTTCCCTGCGTCTCTTGTTGCGCTTAACTTGTCTGTCTTGTTATTCCTGGAGTACAGTCATTTGCAGTGACTGAATATTTGAGCTGACGATGAAGACTGTTTTGGTCTCAGGTAACTGGGATTACATGGATTAGTTAAGACAGTCCTATTGTTCATCCACACTTAACATGTATCATAATTAGTCTTATCAGTGGTATTAGAATATCGGTTACAAATAGTTAAACATTTTTAAACTCAAACATTGTTCCATTGTATTTTGCAATTATTATTAGAATTAATAAGTAAAGTAATATTATTACTTTAAACAATTTTGAAAAATGATATTGCTATTAATAAAAATAATTATTCCATGTATCGATTCATCCATAGAAATGCTTATTTTAGTAATCGTCGTGGGGATATTACCATTTTCTTAATAGTCCTATATCAAATACAGTTTTAACCTTTGCTGGGTATTTATATTCTAATGACCATTTTCGTGGCCTAGCGGCTAAAAGTTTTATTTTATATAGATATAATAAATTAATCATCCACATGAAGATTTGTATTTATTCATATGTCATTTTAATTTAAAAATTAACGTTTTAATCCAAGCAAAACGAGACAGCAGTGAAAAACTGGTGTGTGAAATTGACTTTTGCCTGTTTCAGGGACGGAGAAATATTATGTCAGAGGACACTCATTAATTCAAAGCCAAATTTTTGCTTTCTTTAGTTTAATATCTGACTTTCAAATCCTTTGGCTGCATGGGAAACAATGAATCAAAGTAGTCAGAGAAATTGTCCCCAGACATTTGATACGGGCTTATCATTTTAAATTCCAAAACGTTCCACACATAAACTATAAGAATCAGATCTCTGTTTCAGACCGCCAGGTCTCCACCAGTTGTTAACCCCTATTACTAAATAAAACAGCTGCAGTCTTTGCCACATCAACATGACACGGGGCCCTTCAAATAAAGCTGCATACATCTGCAAGACGAATGCAGTCTGTAAAATATACGGAACATTATGGGGTCAGCTTTCAGTGTGATTATTTCTAATATAGAATGCTTTCTCCTAGAATTCCGTAAACTTAAGCTATTTACCGCTAACATACATTTCTGTTATAGGTGAATTCAAAGCGGCAAAATCAATTTCAGCAGTAAATATCCATTAGACCTACAGTTCAATTAGCGACAAATTTTCGATAATTATGCTGTAAGCCGTTACGTTTGTTAAGTGATTAACCACTGATATTTCCCACTAAGATATGCCCATGGCTCACCTTTGGGGCAGATGAGCTAAGTTTATTCATAAAATCTGAGGGAAAAGGGGCACCTTTAACGGAGGATACGATCAGCACTGAATCAAACAGCGGGCGGTGGCGCTGTTTTGGTAAGTATTGGCTAAAATTTAAGTTCAAGTCATTGCATTATCACTTTATATTTCAGGTACATTTTTTATTTTGCAATACAACAATCATCATATACCATGTAATGAAATTGATGATGATTATTTATTATTATTATTATTATTATTATTATTATTATTGTTGTTGTTGTTGTTGCCGTTATTATTATTATTAATGTTGTTGTTGTTGTTGTTGTCGCCTTCGTGGTATATTTAGGAAAAGCAAAGTGGTGTGAAGAACAAAGAATGATACCAGGTTCACTTGAGGATACAGGCACGGAGGTTGACCTAAATTATTAATAGAATTATATATCAATAATTTGATAAAATGTGGGCGCCCTAGAGTCACGTAATAGTTTAACATTTAAAAGTCACTTTTAGATTTATGTATGCCTTAAGCGCATTCTAAAGCGCTATACAAGAAGCCCTGCGGCGATTCCTTGTAGCCTACGGGCCTGTGGTCGCCGTGCAGCCGGGTTGCCCAGTTGGAGGGGCAGCGTGTAACTTCGCCTAACTGCACCAGCCGCTCTCTGGCACTTACGCGCCGGCATGTTTTATTAGTAGCAGGCTTACTGAGGCAAGGAGGATGAGAAGTTATGTCCTTTACTGTGATCCGCTATTAATACATTAGTCATATATTAATTATTAAGAACCATGAGGAGCAAAATGTTTACATTTGCGAAATCACAGAGCCATAGAATGCATGGGTAACAATCAATTAGGATACAGGTATGTATCAAATGAATAATTATGCCATATATTCGGATTTGTTTTTTTATCTAAGTTAATTGATGAATGGGTACATAAATAAATAACGTGAATACACCACAATAAGGGTTGAAAAGGCTTAGTGATGGTTACCTTTTTTGGCGCATATATATATATATATATATATATATATATATGCAACGAAAGAGGTAAAGTCTTGTAAAGTTTTGGCTTTGCATACTGCGTTGCATTCCATATTGAACTTGGCAGTGTCGCGTTCCGCAGTTTTTAGTACCTGTTGTTCCTTCTCATCGGCTGAGTGACAAACGCTTGGATTCCCAGCAGGGCACTCCGAGCCCCTAACTAGGCCAAACGGTTCCTTGGCTTTCTCACCTCGGCGGAGTTCATTTTCTCCCGCGGATCACAGCACTTCAAACCCCCCAGGGCGCGGTGTTACTCAACCCTAATGCTCCTCGGGGGTCCACTTAAGATAAAAAAGATGGAGGCCAGGGTCCTGGATGCACGACAAACAAAAACATACCCATACACCATTGTATTTGTCTATGGGGGGGGCGTGGGAGTAGTAAATGTTTATGTCAACAAGTATGTGGCTAAATTAAAATTAGCATTCAACTAAAGAGAATCAAAGGACACATTTGTTTGATTAGCCTATCGCCTCTACTAAAGACTAGGCTACTGTATTTCTTAACTGGCAACAGTTACATGTTTTCTGCTTCATTTTACATTGAATGCTTACAAACTTTGTAATATTTAGATGTTTTTCAGCACGTTTTGAATTATGGTTTTCCGTTATCTGTTTTTTTGTCATTTCCGTATTTCTGTAGAAATTTGAATACTTCGCCACAAAACACGCCTATACTAGGCCTATACGAAGCTGGACAGTTACAAAATTAAATAGCTCAGCAAATACACCCTACCCCTGACAACACAACAGTAGTTGATTCGAATCCCCAAAAGCTCACACGGAATTGTTACTATTTGGTTTACCTTAAGTCGCTTTCGATAAAAGCGTTAGATAAATGAGTGGAATGTAAACATATAACTTGTACATTCCTGCTAGATAACCGTTTCGTACCTTTCTCGTAAAAAAATAGATCGCTGATCTTGACTGCATTAAGCCTCGAGCTAAAACGAGTGACAGGCCGAACACAGATGCGAATCGCTCTTTTATTGGTGACTGCTCTATAACGACCATAACACAGCCGTAAAAGCATGGCACAAGTCCAGAATCGCAAGGTCGCCTCTACTCACGAATTAGGATTACATTTTTGGCCACATGTATATTTACAGCGGGCCAGAAAATGAAAATATCATTCAGATTGCAAATAAGGTCGTATTAAAATGTGACACTGAAGGAGAAGCACCAGACCATACGACCCTCGAGGAAAGGTGGTGCCAGTGTCTGTAGGAGACTCATTAGATAAACTACTGAAAGAAATCTATCCATCCATCTTCAATAACTGCTTATCCATTAGAGGCTCGCGGTCAAAGGAATGTATCCATTCATTAATTCCACAAAAATCGTGATTTTTTTTCCCTATGTGCTATAATACCTAAATTTATTACACAGACTGAAACGGATTTGCGGACTTGGCTGAAAATAATATGTTAAATTAATTTTTAATTTACCGGCATATCTTAAACTGTATGCTAATAGGTCCAGTAATACCCAATAGGAAACAGTGTCATCTCATTACAAACGCGTTTTTCGCACCTACCCCCCCCCCCCCATTTCGTCCGCGTTTTATGGTGAAAATACCCTACAGCGTAAATAAATTTGTCAGCCCGATTACAAGTAAGAGGAATAGGCTGCGCGTATAATTTCGCGACAAGATTTGCCGAGAGATGCCTTTTACATGAAAGGATCATGAGGAGACGGAATAAGCGCTTAACATTAAAGGAACTAATTATATGGATACATATGACTAGAGCGGGAATAATTCAGTTACACTATAACCAATTTAACCTCTGTTGTGTCTTTACAAGAATGCTATATAGCAACGAGAATAATTACATAATAGGTATATACGAACATTTTGAAGAAATGCTCGTATATACCTATTGTAAACATAAAACACCCGCATGAAAACAACAAAATAAATAAGAGCAATTATGAAGGAGAATTATTTTATTAGAAATAAATAATTGTAGGGATGCTATGGTGTAAACTCAAGGTGTAGGGTAGTATAAACAACAGGAAGTTGTTATAATAATATTTACAGACGCTAACACTTTCAAATCGTAAATCATCAAGAGTCACAGACGGTAGGTGGCAATACAATAAATTATAACGGCGCGAATAATGTTTGAACCATAAACACAATTCGGTAGGTTATAACTGCTTATTATTGTATGTGTGTGTGTGTGTGTGTATATATATATATATATATATATATATATATATATATATATATTCTTTTTTTT
>JAAGVU020000015.1:1219009-1234299 GCA_011763525.2 Mormyrus iriodes | reverse complement strand
ATAAATTCGGGGTTGTGGGATGGTTATGTTCGTGCGGTCTGCCTGCGATTAGGGGGGGGGGTGGGGGGGGGGGGCCGAGGGTGAAAAACAACAGCTCTACGGGAGACATTATGAACAAGGGGATGAATAGCAACTTTGAAAATATACGATCACACGACATCTTGTTCTAGCGACAGGCCGGCGCAAACACGGGAATTAACTCTGAACCATTACTGGCCCGCCAGCCCTCGTCATACAAACTTTAAGATGCTCATTCATGTGCCCGTTGGACTTTTCCACTATTTACAGGGTAAGAAGGACATCCTCTGCGTTCTCCCTGGATAAGCTGACCTTGGACCAGCTGCCAGGTGTGTCAAAGTGAAGTTGTTTTGGCGAAATGCTGTAGCTAGATCAGTTTTTAGCGTCAGAGGGAGGCCGGTCTCCCACGCAGAGATACTTATCACTGCTAGCTGCTACCGTAGGGCCCGCTGGAGTTATTTTCCTCCTTGTTCTTCCCGTTTCCAACCAAAACACGGGCGGTCTCCCCGGGCCGTCGACAGGTTTTCGTTCCCCCGCTGCAATTAGGCCACCCGCCAGCGGGTATTTCCCATCCAGAGAGAAAAAAGGCTCTCTTCCTGACTCGAGTCCGCAGCCAGACCCGATCCATTCGTTACTCCCCGTGACATGCCGGCTTTTACCGCATTGCTGAAACACTCAAGTCCTGTGGGGGGGGGGGGGGGCCACCAGAGGCAAACTGATGAGAAAGATACAGGATGATGTGGATCAATTTCGTCACGTGTCCGTTTTCACGTCATTTGAGGGTTATTCGTTTTAGTGAACGAGGAAGAATTCTAATTATGGCTAAAGTCAGGCTACTAATATTTTTTTAGAGGCTGTCAATGATAAAAAATTAAAGGATTAAAGTTGCTGTCATTAAGATGAACAAGCTTTTCATTGTCAGGCTTATCCATTGTAGCTTTGTGGCGATCTTGGATCCTATCCCAGACAGTTAGGGCAGGGTACACCGTGTATGGGCTCTGGTCCATCAGTTACATTTTATTTTTTTAGCAGATACTTTTATCCAAAGCAATGTACTTTGAGAAAGCAGGGTCAGCCAGTCCCTGGAACAACTGTGGGTTAGGGGCCTTGCTCAGGGGCCCAACGGTGACATCACTCTGCCGACCCTGGGATTTGACCCCAATGACCTTCTGTTCATGGGCACAAAATCCTAACCTGCTGAGCCACATACCACAGTCTATCAAAGGGTGCACACAAACAAATCACACTGCGGGAACTTCAGAGACGCCAATTCTGCAAACTGTGAACTTTTGGTCCGTGGAAAAATACATGGGACATGAGGACAGCAGGCAGATTTCAGGCACGCAGACATGCACAACCAAGAGCAGCATTCTGACCCCAGCCCTGAAAGTGGCAGGCAATAACGCGGGTCACTGAACCACACCTCGTTATTATGCTTATTTTGAAATTTACATTGAAGACCGTGACCACAAGAGCCACGGATGTATTTGGCAGAGACAATGTCATCTAGATCCTGCAGTACAAATTTGTTAGACCTTTAGCCTGAACGCTACAAAATCATCTGTACAGTTTCTTCAGAGCAAGGTTCACTTTATTATTATTGCAACAAGGTAAGATGTCAAGTGCGCTCATTGATAACATAAGAAGTTTACAAAGGAGAGGAGGCCATTCGGCTCATCAAGCTCGTTTGGGGAGATTTCAACTAATAGCTTAGAGATGTAAAAATCTTATCTAGCTCTGAATTAAAGGAACCCAAAGTTTTAGCTTGCACTACACTAACAGGAAGACTATTCCATACTCTAACTACACGCTGAGTAAAGAAGTGCTTTCTCAAATCCAGTTTAAAATGTTCTCCCACTAATTTCCACCTGTGGCTGCAAGTTCTTGTATTTGAACTAATACTGAAGTAACGATTTGGTTGAACATGTGTGATTCGGCACAGAAGAAGGACAGACCCGTGGGGTGAGGCTGAGGGTCAAGACACTGGGTTAAAAGGCGATTCGGCTTAAGCAGCTAACTGAATGGTACAACCTCAGACCCCTGCAGAGATGTGGGACATCTACTCTTAAGTTACAAAAATATACCACCCCTGTACTGCAGAGCGGTTTTAAGATGTGGGACACTAATGCCATGGCAACCTTAAGCCTTAACATGGTCAACTTGTCTGTGTCATTAGTGTTCAATGTGGGCCATATTACATGCATGTGCGCAACGCAGATAAGGGTATGGATGGTAGGGACATGTCCCTACCAATATTGTGGCAGTACCATGTTTGTTTAGGGGGGGCAGGGGGTTTGAGGCTGATTTGGTTCCTACCGATACTGAAACCAAACCCATGCCCTTGAACTCAGATACATAGAAGCTTTTCACATCGATGGGTTTGGTTGGTCCAAAAGCTTAGTGTCGGCCTGGTCGCAGGAATACTCTACTGCTTTACCACTGAATCTTCACTGTAGATCTCTGGCCCCCACCGGAGAAGTACTGAAGGCAGGAACACCCCCCCCACCAAAACTAGGCACCCAAACACAGAAATAAAGCAGCTCAGTGCGGGGCAATAAAGAGGGACAGAAAAAGAATTGACTTTCTCCGGAGCGCTGACTTTTCATGTAACCCGTTTAGGTTGGAAAGTAATTTAAGTAAGTAAGTAAAATTTCAAAAAAATTTCATCCCTTCCCCCCCCCCCCCCCCCCCCACCGAGGTCTCAGTGGATTGCATTAGTGCTTATAGAGCATTAAGACAGCTGAGCGTTTAATCTCCACATCTACAGGCTGAATGTATCAATAACCAGACCCTGAAATATGTATTCGTCAAAGAACTGCTTCAAAGAATTTCATCGCCTGGACCAGGGGAAGATCGCATTTTCTTTCATTTGCACTTTCTCGATAGAGGGATTTATGAATGTTGTAATTTTATTAAGCTGTTTATGTCTTACTCTGACCGGCCAGAATCTGACAAGCGCTGAAATGATCTCAGCTTTTCAATATACCAGCAATATACAGAAAATGCCCTTTTCTTTTATTTTCTGTTCATTACATACAACTGATGCAATTTTTGGATTTAAGTGAAGAACTGCCTGTACTGTAAGTGTAGCATAGATCAATTTAAAAAAAATTAAAGACATCATCCAGTAAGAATTTCACATAATATTTATTGCACAGACTGCAAGTGCAATAAATACCGCAGATTTAGGAATATACAATGTGACGTGTTTAAAAATGGTGAATTGAAATGTAAACAGGACCAAATGCGAAAATTTGCAACAGTAGCACTTGAGTCTGCGACTGATAACAGCTCAGCTGTCAAAATTATTACTTTATAACAAACATGAAGTTCACCAGCATTTAAAGCACAGAAATACATTTCACGTTTTATAATAATCCAAGCACATGTGTGTTGGTTCTGGGAACGATGTATAGTTTCTGATTTAACTTAGTGATTTTGCCTCTCCTGAGGTAAGAGATGGTAAGAGCCCCGATTATATGTTACATCCATCTGAGGAGTGAATTAACCCTTTTGGTTGCATAACTCACGCTGAAACTTGTGCAACTGGGAGGGGGTGGTTGCCTCTAGCCCCCCCCCCCTTATGCTTATGTCTCAACACTGTATTCTACTCTCGGGATGCCTGCGGCTTGAATCTCTCACCTCTAAAGCACAAGACAAATGAGACGACCCCCCAGCTACGCCGTATCAGTTTATGTGTGCAGTATGGAAAATGGCATCCTGAAACAAAACACCTCTCTAGGGATTCTCCTATCGCAGCCACATTATTATGCTTCAATTCCCCAGTTAAACATGTATCCCTATAAATAAAATTTGTTTTTAAAGTCTTGCAAAGTCTCATCCGACACCCCCCAGAAATATGAGACTAGTAATAAAAACAGATTCACCGGGGCACACTGAATTTTGGGCCCTCCGAACACGTTTGTACAGTACTGATACATTTTCAAAATCTTATGAGTCAAAGTGGCAGAAAGCTGACATCTGAACTCAGCTGTGTGGGAACTTCCACGTTCTAGTGCTGCAACCTGTAAATAATCCCTTGCAATTTCTCTTTGCTTTCACAAAATCAAATTCCCAAGGCTATAATATATAACTAAAACCTCCATTTTAAGCAGAAAGAGTAAACTCAGCGTATAAAATAGCATACACGAATGCATCATTCTATCGTGGTGAGCACAGGGACGAACAATAAACGAGTCTAAAATTGTTTCACTTAAACACAGCGTTTTAAAAAGTTGTTCAGAAATAAGTTTGTTTTTATGACTGAGCTTTCACTCAAACCATCTTAGGGAATACACTACATTTGCGAGATTTTGTGGAAGTGAACACCTGTCCCTTAAATAATGCATTGGACTTACAATAGGTGCAGGAAATCTTACACTTCAGTGACTGGGTCACAGTCTTACCACTGAAACTCAGTAACCTTGACTCAATTTTGAGATTGTGCACAAGTTGAAGACGTGTGAGGTCTTGACTACAACAAAGGGCATAGATTATTCAAGTTCTGGAATGGGAGGGGGTCATGGTGACCTTGTTGTCCTAGGCAACCTCTATGTAGAATGTACTTTCTAGAAACTCTATGTCTGGCAGCCTATATTATGTACATTTTCTCATTGCATATACAATATAATAATTTTCATTCATTATAAAGGGTCATAAAATCGATTGTAGGCTGGATAACTGTGTGTTGGCAATCACTGCCTGGTTAAGCTACATGGGAACTACTAAAATAACTGAAAATACTTGGACTAACCCCAACATTGCAGAATAATCTCAGCAACTATGGGTCTCAAGCCTCTTGTCTCCATGTAGTTTAGCATCTCGTTGAGGTCTCTAAGAACGAGCTCGGTTAGCTGAAGCAGGTTATTGAATAATGCATTGTGGAAGTACGAGCTCAAAACACCAACTCAAAACACTGTAGGGGTGACCATGCTACACAACGTCATAGCAGGGTTGTTATTCACAATTAATCATCAACCACATAAACATGCTCAAAATCAGACTTAATAGGGTATGATGAACATTAGAACATTTTTGGATGCATCACCGGACAACATAAATGCAGAGATTGCTTATAATAATCCATTTTCAGCCATTATGACTGACACAAGAGAGGTGAGTGCTCACGATGTCTGTTTAAGCTGCCGCTCAAGCCTACATTTTTATTGGTAGGATCTGATTAGGGGCTCTTCCGGGAGTTTCCAGAAAAGCAACAATGTGTTTTCTCATTGATGTGTAGATGATCTCAGAAACCTCAGGAACGCGGCAGCACTGCTGAAATCAGTTTCTGAAATTTTGTTAAATTCCTATCAAAGCAGGACAAAAGTAATGTCTTGTTTTTTCTAAAGAGATGCTGTTTTTAAGGGTGATGTGCAGACGATGAAAACAAAGTTGAACGACGAAGACTTTCTTACCGCAAAACGACAGAAAAACAGGCAGGAAGAATAGTAGCTATTTCAAACAGCTGTCAACAAGTCATAATATCTTACAAGCGCATGGGCTGTAAACAGCCCCAAGTTGTGTTGTCAAAGCTTTATGACGTGTCAATGTGATGAATGTACAGTAACGAGAATGGAGACTGATAGACGTCTTTGCAGCCCTTTCAGCATCATGGGTTTTGCTTTTTCAAAGACGCCGGCGTTTTCCTCAAGTAAAAAGCATTAAAATAAACAAGAGTGAGTATATAAAGTATAGATGACTGACTGCTGGATATACATCCAACGTAGAAGCTCAGTAGATGTGTGGGACTTCATGATTACATCTTGTATTCACTTCTTGACATCAATAAAAGGATGGGATTGGGATCACAGACCAATCTGTCATGGGGACACATTCGAGTGCCCTCACCTGGACTTTACTGAACTATTCATGGGGTAGATGCTACTGATAAGGGCTGGTGTGTGGCTTAACAAGTTAGGCCTCCATGCCTGTGATCAGAAGGTTCTTGGTTTGAACCATGTGCTTCATACATCTCTTTAGCTATATATGAAATATTAATGTCTTTGTTAAGCCCCTGAACAAGCTCCTTAAACTCCCAAAACAAGCTTCTGGGGGTCTGCAGAAATACCTCATCTTGTGCTCAGACTCAACGCTTCACTGTGATATGCGAAAACACACATTCCAAAGTACCGGCACCTCCACAAATAAACCTTCATCTATCTTTCTTTTCTTTCCATATTCATGCATGCTGTGACCGTGTGCGTCAGTCCCATGCCTGGATGATTTATAAGTTCCCCCCTTTCTCAAATGAGTGGCTTCAGCTGGGTAAGTGGCGTGAGCCGACCCTGGGATTGACCATCGTTCGAAGCGTTTAACCAGCTCTGACCCACACAAGAGCCTTCGTCGTATATAAGAAATATATATAGCTGACATACATGTGCTGAAGGGGAGTTTCCGGATGCCTCTTCCTATAGGTAATGGGATAAACTGACATACCTATTCAGAGCTGAGTGGACTGGTGTTATTTATTTCGCCCACCCCCCCCCCTTTTTTTTTTTTTTTTTTTTTTGCTATTTTCATCACTTAATTAGCTATATAATCAAAGCAAAAAAAATATTATCATGTTAAATGATATCAAAAATCCAGTGTATACAACATTTTATGTACTCACTCCAAAACTAAATTCAAACTAAAACTTCCAAAAGACCCAATAATGTCAGCACCTGGAGCTGCTGTGAGCGGGGCGTTCGATTAACCTGGCAAATAAAGCGAAAATGTCAAAACTTCCTCGGATTACTGTAGCAACCCAATATCGATAACACATGTAACACACCTGTCTGCTGTTTCCCATAAGACGACGGGACGGATCCTTCCGATTGGCCTGAAGTATGGTTTCGGAAAGACTCTCTCCGCTGTCGGAGTAAGTGAATTAAGGGACGGAGTCCCAGTGGGAGGTGGTGAACTGTCCACCCCAGGAATCTCGGTGAGTTGTGTAGGGAGGAATCGCATCCTGTTGTCGGAATAAGCCTGTAGTGCGGTTCTGGAGTACCCCCCACCCCAGTGACTCCCTCCCCAGCTTGGATTTTTAATTAACCTTTGAAAGATACAGTAATGTTGTTCCCCGCCTCTATGTCAGCAGGGTTAATGATTTCTCTGGCCCAGGGAGGGAACGCTGGGGACGGATCGATGGCATCCATTTCCAGTCTCCATGTTCCCGACTCGCTCATTCGCAAGACAAGAAAGTCCCCAAATGGCCCCCTACTCCGTGGCTTGTTTTCCCAGCGGTCTTTGCAGGATTCCAGAGGGAGAAAAAAAGGAATTGCTCCGGAACGTGTGTTAAATCGTGTCGTTTCGTGCCACCGGAGGGCACATGAGAGGATGATCTGGTCAGGTCTGCTAGTGCGAGGCCAGGAAAGGTCACTTTAAATTGTGATATATGAAGGAAACCTGCTGGTTTATCTGCTCGCCTTTAAATAATAAAATGATGTTACGCATGAAATTTTCATAGCCGTTGCCTTGAGCTTTTCACTCGGGCTCCCTGGGAAAGAAGGGAAATCTGATTGGCCCGTTGCTATTCCGCCTAAATTCAATCAGTTTGTATGCTTTGCAGCTCTGCATGAGGATGGCCAGCTGACCCACCAAAAAACGAAAACGCCTTCTCTGGAGCTCTCCTACTCCACAATACAGGCAAACAGGCCACAGGAGAGATTGCTGTTTTATTACATGATGATACTGAACTCAAGTCCTTCCTATTGTATCCTGTGAGATTATCAATAAGATGCCTTAAATGGTGTCTTACTCTTTATTTCACTAAAGTTAAATTATTTCAAGTCGAACTGATTTACCCAGTGGTAAATAGCACACGGTGATTTCCTTAACAGACGGCCTGAAGTCTATATAGCATGAACTCCTCTCTCTTGGGCCCTTGCCTTAAAACAAGGAACTGCACGATAACTTTAACAACAAAAGCGCAAACTGTTTCCATTTTCATGGCATATGAATTTGAAAAAAATAAGAAATTTCAGACTAATTTCTGAAACAAATTTAACAGAATAGCAGCATAAAAGTATCATCTAAGATATATAACAAATTTTCAAAACACCAAATCTGATATTTACGCAACTCAAAAGGAAACAGTGCAGCAGAATGAAATATTTACATAACAGTTACACTCAATGGATTTATTCCATAAGGGCTACGGATTTCTAGCATTATAATTTTAATGGCAATTATACTGACATTTGATACATTTATAAAGAAAATAGATGTTGTATGACTGTTTCCATTCAACTGCGTTTGGTAATATCACTGACCACCTAATGCAAACTGCTGCATTTCCTATAGAACTCCCAGGGGTGAAATAAGTGATTTGCAGGTTTGATGGTTAATTACAAGTTACAAGTATATTAACCCTCATTAAGGAAAGCCATTCTCTGAGGACAGTGCTGAATTTCCCTCTGCCCGGGCATTTTGCTCAGTGTTTATGTTTGCGTATCGATTTCAATATTAATTAAGCCAGAACACGGTACAGTGTTAACCCAAGCTTTGTCGTCCTGACGCCTGTATTGACAGATCACAGACTCCTTAGCTTTTTATTACAAACGTGTTTATTCTCCGGATGACATGGGTTGCAGCTGGACCCTCAGAGGAGAAATTTGGTCAATAGCGCTATGCTTGTAGCGTATGGACTCAACCAAGGATGTATGACAGAGTTTGATATTGGGGGGGGGGTGGGCAATGGAGGGGGGGGCAGAACTTTATAATGTAAATGCAAATGTCTGTTTTTTGGGGGGGTGAATGAAGCCAAACCTACATATTGAGAATACACACCCCATCTAACCAAAGGGGGCCGGTGCTACTGACACATAGTCAACAAGTCAACCATGGTTGGGAGCAACTCACTGTTAGCTGTACAGGTAATAGCTGGCTTCTCTATATTGATGCTTAATCTTTTATACCATGATTAAGGCTACGGAGTTAATCTTATCCCTTTCATGCAGCATGATACTTGGTTTACAAGCAAAACACATAAAATAAAAAATTAGAAATTTTGTATAGGAAGGCATTATGGACCATAATCAAACACCCTTTTATTTCAACCAAAGAAACATTAACGTAGGCTGGCAAAAGGGATACAGATGTCTTATGGGGCAAAAATGATTAAAATCATTCTTTATTACTTGAGATTTTCATTGACTGTAGTCCAGACGACCATCTGTCTTAGCTTTAGGCGTGTTATCAACCCACCAATAAGGAGTTCCGTGACCTGTCACCTGACCCATCATCTGTCTGATATCCAGCAAATCACAGCCAGGTGGAGAGACGGTTGGGGCATTCATATGTAGTTATCGCCTTATAGGCTTCCCCACCGCTGTCGTGGTCCAGGTACCGGATGTGGCTACCTATGACGGGCTCTGCCTGGAGCTACACATCTCCATCAGTGGAAAAAATGATCTGCTCTCCTGGCCACAAACAGCTGCAGACCTCTGCTCAGATACGCAGCCAGGATGTATCAATCATGGCCAGCTGGGGAATTGCATCATGGCGTACTGGCCGGGCTATCTAAGCAGGGCCGGCAGTTCATCGGTGAGATAAATACTCAGCATTTAAGCCACATCCTCTTCCGTGAGAATCTCTGGTTTATCACACGAGAGCTGACAGAGTGAGCCAGGGGGAGAGCGCCTTGGTGTCCATAGGTACCCCGGTGGCCTGGGAGTAAATCCAGATAAGGAGGTAGAATTGGGCCTCTTGGGTCACCGAGGTCTGGGTTTCAGCAAAAAAAATCCTCTTCGCTATTCCTTGCAGTGATTGGTCTTTGACCCGGGCAGCACTGTCACAGGAAGTGTCCGTAAAGTTCTGCCTATCCAATTCTTCTTAAACGTAATACGATACAAAGGTACAAATGGACTCTTTGAGGGGATTTTAAAGGTACTTCCGAGTGATGTTTTGCAGTCGTTCAAAGACAAATTTCGGAAATGTCTGTAAAGTTTTAAACTCCACAGCTAGTCGACTCTTCGTAAACGAGACAGGAGACACAGACACAAATGGACCCATTAAAGCAATTCCAAAGGTATTTCCGAGCGATGCTTTGCAGTTGTTCGAGGAAAAATCCCAATTTTGGGAGAGTCTATGAAGTTTTAAGCATTATAACTCAGCCGGCTCTTAAAACAGGACAGGGCACAGAGGTGCAAATAGACCAAGGGAATTCCAAAGGTATTTTCAAGTGATGTTTTGCCCATTTTCAAAGAAGACGTACGGGACACTGATTACGATAAAATTTGCCGAGCTGAGGGGACTAGGAAATGTGTACAAAAATACAGAACAAAATGCTAAATAGATTTAGAAAAAAAATTTCGGGGGGAGGGCAGGGGTCGAGACAAGAAATAAGGTGCCTGAAGTATCCTAAACTAGGGTGTATTACCGCCAAACGCTACAGATGCGTTATATTTCCCTCTGATGTCACTGGAACATGCCTCAGGAATCCCCTGTTAAGTTCCACACACGCTCACACAAACAGCTAAAAGACTAAATTAGGCTTATTGATGTAAATGACTCGATGCTCTCTGCAGGGAAAACATAATTCCACCCCCCTCCGCCAGCAGCTCCATTCTGATTGGGCAGGACACCGAGTAATAAATTACCGTCTCAAGTACACCGTTGAGACTTTTAGTATTGCATGAGGTGGAGGGAGAGGAAAATGGAATGACCCCGCGACCTCCAAACTCTTAACCTGTGCCCCGGTTCCCAGTACCGTGGCCCTCTCTCACCAGGGCCCCCAATTAAACTGCGCTGTATCTTCGAGGCGCTCGCCTGTCCAGCCGTTTCGGCTGTCCTCTACTCGCCACCCTTATTTAACACACCTGGGGAAACAGACAGCGATAGATGAGCACGCTGATTAAATAAAATTAAATAATCAGGGCACAATTTATTCCAGATCCTTAAATACGCCTATTTTGTTATTTTTCTGCACCCCCCTTCTTAAGCACAGAAGGTGGGAGTGTGGAGGACAAGTGAGAGATACGCTGACAGGCCGAGGCTAGTGCTAAGTGGATTTGACTTATGGGCAGTCCGGCGATGTGTTTGCTTAACCATCTGGTAGCAACTCCCTTGGCGTATGATGTAGTGTGTGTGGAAAGAGGGAGCCCAGTTCATATACAAAAATTCACAACTGTCTGTAGCTGCTGATACAGGGGGGCCTTAAGGCAATCAGAGCACAGGGGAGGAGGATTAAACCATGTTGGCCTCATGGGGGTACTTCAGAACCGCCACATTATTAAAGAGAAGAAACAAAGAAGAAAGAAATAAAAATAAAATAACAGATGTGATGCCTTTAAAACTTTGCTTCACGCCACAAAAAAAGTAATAAAATAAGCTAAATAAAGTACATCGTGACTTTTTATCGTATCAAAATTTAAATTTCAAAAGGACAAAAAAATAAATCTAGGCGACACTACTGAAGTGAAAATGCATGGTTCCTCAGAATTGGCAAACGAAGCAGTTTTTATTAATCATCATCAATTATTAACAACAAAAAACAATATAATTCTTCATTATACAGTACCTTTATTATTTTGTTTGATTTGGCTGAGATAGTATAAAGGGGATTATTTTCAATATAACCATGTTTCAATATTTTCAGTCATCCGGGTCATGACGTATCTGGAAGTCAAAAAACAAAAATTGACTTGCTGCCGAAATTCTGGGGAAATTCCTACCGTTAAGAAGAACCGATGCAGCATCTCAGATGAGAAGTGAAAAGCTTTTAATATCAAACCGCAACACCGGTTGTTTTTTATTTACTTGCACCCAGATACATGTAGATACGAGCTCATAGCCTGCTGAAAGGTGAACCAATTTAAAAAAACTCCATTTTCATGCACCATCCAGGATTAACAGTTTTAGACAGGAATACATTGAATGTGAAAGGAGATATATATACCGGATAACTCATGACGCAGAGCAATATCTGCAAATCTGCGCCCTATGCAATGTCCTTTTATTTTTAAAATTCAACAGTAATTTCCGAAGCCCGTTATTAAATCAGGGGAAGGACGAAGCATTCCGATCAGTAAATCTGCCACGCAGCCGCGCTTTTCAGGCGACGGATTGTTTCATTTCGCCCAATTATACGCATGCAGCCTCTAACCGCATTAAGACTTTTATTGAAGCGCCGACATGGCGTTGTGAAGTAATTACAGGTTCTTTTAATAAAACGCTGGGATCCATTTTTAATCTCACTCTGCTGAATTATTTATCATTTCTTTCCTCCTGGACAGCGATTTTCTTGCACCGAGACAAGCGCTTTGCAGTGCTAGATGGGTTTGGACATGTACACCAAAGAAAACTTAGGTTCAGGCAATCGATACTCATTTCTATGGTAATGTTAAACGCTGAACAACATTTCTAAACCCGAAAACTTTTTCCGTGCGGGTTTTTGGGCAATAACCACCTGAAGTATATTTTAGCCTAGAAATTCTATGAACAAACACAGCTACCAAGCAGATATTTGGCAAGTAAAATTAAGACCCCAAAACGCACCTGTTTTATAATGCAGATTACCGCTGGATTGATTGCAATAATTAGAAAAAAAGGTGAGAGTATTTGTCTCAACCTCACCTCTTGTTAGCATAAATAAATTGCTGACATAACTGACATCAGTTATTTATGTTTAACTTGGAACAAACTAATTCCACGGCCATCAGATTCAGCCCTTCTAGAAACACTTCCTTCTTGGCTAAAAGGCCAAATATGGCATCTAAATTCCACATGATTGATTGGTTGGTTAATCGATTTGTTTACTTGTTGTTTTTTTCTTTGTTTACTTATTTATTCTGTTTACTATTTATATAAATAACATTATATAAACATTACCGAAGTATGTATATACATATAATTTAAGAATATAATAGTTTATATGTAATTTATATACACACACATATATACACACACACACAAGATATATATACACATATATACACACACACACACACACACACACACACACACAAGATATATAAATATATATATGTGATATATACTGTATATATACTATAAAGTGCAAAACTCAGGTAAATTATGAAAGACATAAAATCCATACCTCTCTGAATACCAATGTGCCTTTTAATACCTTTTCATACTTAATACACTTTTTCAAACCCATTCCCTGTCCTCCAGCATACTGTTACACACAACCCTTTTACTTTTTCTTTATAATCCTTAATAGAAATAATCAAAATCTTATTAAGTTTTTAAATGGAACAATATTGAGTTAGTGTTAACAAACATGGAGTATTGACCCCTCTATGAGAACTAAAGGTTAAAATCAATAAAAAGCTCTCTATAACGGAGGAAATAAACACTACGATCCTGATTTCCCTGTTCTGCTGTCTTTTTCCTTTCCAATCCTGAGAAATGTCAGGAGAACTGTAAAGTGCCAAAGGTCATTCGGTCACTAACAGCCAGGAAGGTTTATTACGGGGACTGTGCACTGTGGCAACAGCGGGTAAATGCTTTAACACCCAGGATGACATTTGGTTAGGTTTTACCCTACGCTGAGCTTCACCAAACTGTACCCTTCAGTAAGGTCAGGGTAAGAAATCGCACAGAAAGGCCCGCTGGTGTGTGCCACCTCTGTGAGGGACTCAGGTAATTATGTCTGGCAACACTGACCAACTACAAAAGTCAATGTCACACACAGCCACTGCTGATTTTTAACTGGAAACTAGTTAACTTGAAATGCACTGGGGAAATTTGCCATCTTTAGATGGCTCGTGCTACAAAACAGTTCAGAAGAACTATAGGTCTGGAAAGCTTCACCCCCTTAAGAAAGTTCCACTGCAAGAACATGTGTTGCGTTTCTCTGGAAAATCAATAAAGCGTCTCGAAAGCTTCCTCAGATCTGGCCCTCACATTTTCAAGCCACCCGAGTATGATGTAAAATGACCGAGCACGTTTACAATACAAATGCGCTCACTGAAAGACCGAAACCAAAGTCGCCTTTTTTCAGTTCTTGTTGTCCATGTATTATGATGACTTAGGCTCAGTCACCGTGAATAAGCTATGTATCTTCTTTTGTTAATGCTAATTGTGTGGAAATAGTAAACATATTGTGGAAACTTCAATGGTTTCCCTCCAAAGGGGGAATCCGGCTCGCTGAAATTTCCAATGCTGTGATAGATGACTGAGGGACTGTATCAAACCACAAAACATGTTAATCAATTTATACCTGCTGGGTGAATGGAATCCCAGCGAAGAGGTCTGGCCTGCGCCATGGATGACTCACACAGGTCAGAGGTTAATGAACAATTATTTCTCCATCCAGGCAGTAGCTGCCCATCCTTCCATGACTAGAAGCATGAAAGAAATTCAATTTACTATATTAAATTTACACTTCACATGGGACAGTCAGATATCACATTGTTATTTAATTAGGGATTTTATAATGAATTTCAGAATAATTCGGAAAAATATTAATTTATTGGCCCCTTATCAGGCAATATTAAAAGTAATACAGGTTTCCAGCAGTTTTAATCCATATCTTCAGAATGTAAAATGTGCTGTATTTGTCCTAGCAAGTAAATATTTTCAATCCGTTAAGAACAAAAAAAAAATCCCAAAACTGAGTACCAACAGTATGGCTAATGATTCTGATTAATCTGATATTTCTCATTACCACATGTGATAATTTTTGACAAAAAAATTGACAAAAAAAGCAAACAGATAAATAGTAAAACAATTCAACATACTATGTTATATACATTTTAAAAACCTGGTTTAGTATTATATAGCATAAAATATAGAGAGTATATAATTTTAATCTCAGCGGTTTCTGTCTTTAGCTCTTAAGGGCAGGTATAGGATACGATCAGTAGTTCGGTGGCAAAGTATGACCAGCAATGACCTGCTGCCTAAATAACTTTACTGCTGCCTGAGGTCAGTCACAGAGACCAGCCAGAAAGCCTCATTACAGATGTGATTTCACCGCTGGCCAGCTGTGGATGTCACATCTGCCAGGAGTCTTGCCTGCCGCGGACGTCTCCTCTCACAGCGTTTGTTTATTTATTTCCAGTTTCTCAATCGCTGTCGTCACACTTTTGCTCATTTCCTTCCATTTTTTTCAAATATCTCGTGTGTAGATTGTGTCTAAAATATGAGGAATGGAACGTATAACACATAACAGTTACTAAATAAAAGAAAAAGTTAGCTAAAAACAATTGTTTGCTTCCTGCCACTTACAGTCTTATGCAAAAGTTTGGGCACCCCTTGATAAATAACAGATTTTGGTGATTTTGTAATTGAAAAGATGTTAACACAGTCTCTCTAGGAAATGGAAA
>JAAGVU020000015.1:1204546-1218909 GCA_011763525.2 Mormyrus iriodes | reverse complement strand
CCATTTCCTAGAGAGACTGTGTTTACATCTTTTCAATTAAAAAATAACCAAAATATGTTATTTATCGAGGGGTGGCCGAACTTTTGCTTAAGACTGTATATTTAATTCATGATGCTACGTGGCTATACTTTTGGCCATTTGTCATAATTTAATTTACATATCATTTTCTTTGCATACTCAGCTATACTTGCATTTTCTCTGCGATGAATGTCTTAAATACTCCTAGCTTAGGTTAATGAACAATACAGTTATTGTATGTACTAACAATGACAGACATTGGCCTCTGAAAACGAGTCCTTACAGAGTAATAACCTGCCCTATCCTTCATTAGCTTAGGGACACAAAACATTTGCCTGAATCCCAGTTGGGAATTTCATTTCTCAGTTAAAGAGTGGACAGTTGTTCTTCAGGTTAATGACCCACTGTAGACATGAACTGGGTCAGATGAAAGAACTACCCCAATGCGTCCATTAATCATGCTTGTTTTCCTTACAGTGATCTTTCTACGCGGCTTTAAGTACGCGGCTGTTCACCAGCGTCTTGTCCGAGGAGTGGCGAGGCCTGACGAAGCCCTCTCTGCATCTCACACCCTCCGTGGGGGAGCGCCCTAGGCCCAAATCAGGCTTGACTTCTAATGATTATTGTGATGGCAAATTATAAAGAGTTACAAGTAGAAGATTAATTGTAGTTGGATTCCGCCGACTCGGACTACGGGGTAACCTAAGACGACTCGCTCCTCGTTAAAAATGCAGACCGCTGCCCTTGTGACCACAATGTCCGCGGACGCGTACACTCTGAATCAGGGTGCTTTTCTGTGCTTGGCGCTCGCCCGGGGCCACTGGACTGAAAGCCATTATCATTTGTAAAATGAACAAATTGTTTTGTCGGGATTTTCAGTGACATCATAAATCCTTTGCTAACAGATTCGTTGCGTTCCTGCTGGGCCGTGCTGCTCTCCTGGGCCCAAGCCATGGAGCAATGATCTGTTCCACTTACGTAGCCCATTGTTTCCGAACGGGGCCAACTATTTTAGTCCAATGTAGGCAACCAAACAAACTGATGTTCCAAGGAGCATACAAACACACCAATATTTTAAACAAACTAATAAAGAATATGCAAACCAAGAATGAGTTCTATAGTTTTCCTTGCTATTTTGTCACACTACAGCTCAACGAATTTGAGTTTCTCTAATTCCTTAATACTGGTTTAATTCCCCTGCATTTGTTTTAACTTCCTGTCGGTGGCTAGCAATGAATATCATAGTGTTTTGTCAACTGTCACCAGCAAGATATTTGTGTCATCTTAATTGATTAAAGAAACCCATTTACGCAAAGGTATAAAAAAGGCTTTTGCTGCTTAAACTCCCCCATTGGGTCCAATCTAGGTGTAGCGCTAACATTTATGCGCCGTGAAAATGTTTACCTTTTTGGTTCCACAGTAGCAGACAGCTTCGGTAGGTAACAGGCGACTTGTCATGCTGCTTGGGATAAAGTCGGACTAAAAGCATCAGACAGCTGTCAGAGGCAGTGCCTTTTCCTGCTGGTTGCTTTATTTCCCAGCGCTTATCAGCCACTGACAGTCAGGTTGAATCTGCGTGAAGAATACCCATGAATGGCATCTTCAATTGCATCTTTGAGTTGATTTCACAGGCTCCCCCAGAGTCCTCCACACCACGTGAGTTTACACATATCTCTCCTCAACGTTCTGTATTTGACAACAATAATGCAAGAACAAAAATGCTATTACAAACAGCTCTTCTGATTTAATCCTTTCTTGAATATGTGCCGGATTTAATTTTTATTAATATGCAGTGAAAGGTTAGGGAAAAGCTCCATCTCATACTGGATCAGTGTTTTTACTTCAACAAAAACACCCATAACATTTTTTAAAAAAGTCACTACAGAATTAACATCATGTACTTGAAACCCATGAAAGAGTAGTTTAAGAAAGGTCGAAGGTCATATGAAGGACCGCTTTTGACAGTTCAAAGGTCATATGAAGGATGTCTCCCTGTCGCCCTGCAGTCTATAGTTGTGGACATTTCTGGCTCTTTATCGAGCTTCCGTGGAGGGCTAGGGTGAAACTTATTCAGCAGTTGTGAGAAGCTTACTGAACACCCTTCAATAAAAATGTTACCTACTAAAATATACTATATCAAAATAAAATTTTGATCTTGGTGACAGTTTAGTCATGAAACTAGAAAGGCTATGTGTCTGTCTCACTGATGGCAGATTAATTATACCTCTGGAAAGTACTCATGTGTGCCTTCTTGGTGATAGTTTTATTATGGTGTCATGAATATGACCAGGGGTCCAGTGGAAGAATTGGCAGCATCAGAGACTCAATTATTAAAAACCATTATGGAATAAGACTTAATATCTTGGCATGAAAATAGAATCCCTGGTGAGTCGCTTTAATGACACAGCGGGTTGTGATCTGTAAGTGCTTATTTTTTAACCAGGAAACGGACAGTTAAACACACCGTTACTATTTTCAGTCTGTTAAAATTTGTTAGCCGTAGCTAAACAAGGCTATTTCATTCCCTTTAACGTTGTGATGATTAAAATACTTAATGGTGGGGTGGTTGTATCTCTCCTATTTCGCGAACCCTGCTGAAAGCTAGCTTTGTGAACCTCGGTCCCATTGCTGCCTACGCCGTGTTCCTGGTGTTTAAGGGGGAAAGTGCACGCCCCCGGAAGGCCGTGACCCTGGTGCAGAGTGTGAACAGACTGCTGGGGGGTGTCACGTTCACAAAACACTCCTCTGTGGTTTCGTGTCTCGACAGCATAATGTTTTTTTTTTTTCTTTTTTTTTACAGACCGCAGCATTGAATAGACTCCGTTTGCTTTGGAACTCAAGCACTTGACCCTTCCTAAGAATGCAAAAAAACAAAAACTGAACGAAATGGGAGGCCTGCGAGCCACACTCATATCTCATCTATATTAACGGGTTTACGGTTGACCCCAGGGGTCCTCGTAAAAGTTTACACAGAGGTTTCAGTTAGAGCCTGCTCCAAAGGAATGAAAGAAATCAGTTAGTTTATGGTTACCCTTCAGGATTTTACGGCATGTTTTACTAAAGTTCCCATTTTTACAGACCCTGGTTCCAATTAGCCCAACAGGAGAATGGGGGCCAAACCTGGGCTTCTTTTTATTCTCTGAGAATAAGCAAGCGGGGGGCTGGGGGGCTTAATTGACTGTTGATCTCTGAGGACACACACAGGTCGGGGTAAGAGGTCCAGGTAACGGGTATTAAGGAAGGGCGTTTGGGAACGGTGCGAGATATGTTCACACCTTGGGAATGCTGGGGACGTGTGTGCGTCATTACTGTTGTGTAGAGGCACCAACCTGGAAGACCGAAAATCCGCATATTTCTTTGGGAGCGCCGTGAATTCCGAGAGGGGAAACGAAGAAGGCGTAAATCCCCGAGAGATATAAACGCTGAGATGGAGGAAAAGGATATTTTTTTGTTCTCTTAAGCGCCACAACGTCAGCAGTCTTGCCTTCCTTCCAGTCGTCTTGGGATTCCATATCCCAATAAAGAAAACCTCAGACTCACATTCAAAACGTATCACTGCTTGTTTTTAAGCGTTTATTAAATGAAGCTCGGTAACAAATGTTTGTTTTACAGACAAATAAAAAGGAGAAATTAAAGCACAATAAACTCAGAAAAACTGGAAGATTCTCACCAGCAGGATAAACTGTAGAAAAGAACGAAAAGCTGTATTAATGGATGCAAGGGCAGATGAATTTTTTTTATTCCAAATTTGCTAATTCTGACATTCCCATTTGACATGCAATACGGGCTTCTATTGACTCAGCTGAATTAATTTCATTAACTGTCAATCAACTGCTGTAACTTCCATATATATTGAATTAGTGGTACATACTAAAATGATTAAACGGTTGTTCTGATTATTTCAAATAGACAAACTCTCAAGCATTCAATACTGATGTTATAGCACTTAAACACTCGCAGAAAAGCTTGACAGAAGAAATGAATAGAGAATGTAATAAAAGATGAAAAATCATGTCTAATATGTCAGTCAGCTGGACGCTTAGGGATTAGAGAACTGACAGCCTATAGGCCGATGTCAGGTCACCTCCAGGCCCTGTGGTTACAGTGGATCTTCCTTCAGAAATCTAGGCTATGGATTAACATGGCTGGACACGTTTCCTTGGCTTTACTGTACAGCTGTGGGATCGAGGCTGGATACTGGAGATGTTCTGCACCCTGTCGGACCCTGATGCTTGACGGGTCGATCTTTCCCACACGCCTTGCCTGTACAGCCTGGCTGGGGCCCGACCCGGCAGGATCCGGCGTGGTGCCACCGGCTGCGGGTCAGTGTGTCCTGTATCAGCGTGTGGGCTGCAGCCTGGCTTGTTTCCTCTGACAGATGAGACGCGGTGACATCTGTTCCGCTTGCTCCGGCAGAGACCCCGTGATGGGATCCCAGCAATGTGTTTGTCATAGGCACCCCGTGGCCCAGCGAGTCCCATAAGGAGCCGGGCCCAGAAATCAGCCCCGATGACATAATTACCGCACATGTCATCACATTTTACCATAGGAGACGATCCATGGACACTTGCCGAATTAGCACCTGGTCGAAGGACTTCTTTAGTCCAGTATAATCGCCCACTTAAGCAGAGGTGCATTAAAATGGTGAGAGGCCCCTGGGCTATTTGAGAACTTTATATCTGAGTTGTCAGAGGCCTCTCTACTATTATATTATTTTCCACAATGGTGATGCTGTCAACTGGGGGTGGGGTTAAAATCTTATTAAACAAGGTTAGCGGAGGCCCCTGGGCTTCTGTCCGGATAAACCTGTGCATTAAAGCACCCCTGCGCTTATGTCATAAAGGGGATGGTTGTCTAAATTAAAGAGTTTTTTTTTTCTTAATTTTATGATATGTACATTTTCTCTGTAAGTGTTATGCAGCGGCATATTAAAGCTATAGAGGAGCAAGAGTGCTTAGAGGAAGACACTCAGCTCGGGGGGGGGGTGGAAGAGGAGCAGTTTAATCAGCTCTGACACGTTTCTGTGTGGGCTGTAATGAAAAGGGAGATTAATGTGGCTGTTGGTGCCGTTGCCTTTGGGTTCTCCCTGAACCGCTGTGACAGTCTGAGGCGGTTGGCAACATACTTAGCTGCCAGGCTGGCACGCTGCCGCCTTGCCACTGAACTAGGCTCTGTCATTCCACGTATCAGGGCTGCCTTTCCTGGAGCTGTGCTGATCAGGGGCATGTATGGGGAGGGTGGCCCCGGCTGAAAGCTGATTGGCCCCAGAGTGCCCCCTCTCCTGTCACTCACCGATTCAAAACATATCACTGGTTAATGTATGAATTTTGGCTCCTCCTATCAGCTCATTGTGGGTGCAAGGAGCCAGGCAGAGGACGACGGGGATGTGTAGCTAATCCACCAGCCAATGGCGTTGGCACTTCCTGCCCAGCCACAAGTCAAATCAAGTTGATGAAATAACGTTCCCCCAGGACCGTGGTGCCACATGCAAAAGCACTGACTGGGGAGGGTTGTCACAGTACCTACGGTGCAAAACACAGGACTGCAAAAGGAGGAAGGCTGATACAATGGATGGCATCCACACACTGTTCACAAGCCCAGTGTAAGCTGTCTTTGGAAACTGTTTTCCAACGATGCTGCTACATCCAGAGCCGAATGTACCTATTCGGGGGGGGTCCTGGGCAAAGCTTCACTTTGGGGGGCCACTGCCAAGAAAACTGATGATCATTTCACTTCCTCTGCAAACCAGGTAATTTGCCGGCCCTAGGTGACTGCCTATTCTGCCTATTGCTAGAGCCGGCCCTAGCCGCACCAGTAAATAATCTTCTCTGTATTCTGCCTCAGAATAACTGTTAAACAGCATGGGGGCTGGCTCGCCAGTGTGATGCACAAACACACCTCTGATGCACCCCCAAATGCGTTCTGCGTCTGGCCCAACCGCGAGGCCGCGGCCCGAGGCAAGCCAGGGCCGTCCGTGCCGGTCTGGGACCCAGCCGCGCTGCTGGGGCTCATCCGCTCGCAGCTGTTAGCGAAAGCTGCTGACAGGCTGTCTGGGGCTGCGATCCAATGTCTGGAGGGCGCTGCATTTACTGAACTGGACCACGGGGAAAGGACATCTAAATCAATCTGAACCAGGATCCAAATCATGGGAGGAAACAATATGGCAGGTCCCTTGGTCCACTGCGTTACATTTCCCACAATGCACTTTTATCCATTATCATAACTTTTTTTGTTATGCTTTTCAAGCTTATAAATTAAGTTAAATTGAAGCGGGAGACTGGGGGAAACCACAAGTTAAACACTGTTGTCCTATTTCGTCAAAAACATTTTTTTCACTCCAGGGGAAACTAAACACACAAGCTATTGCCATATGCCTGGCTTGTCTAGAGCAGAAGGTGACCAACAGTCACGCCTCATTTTTCCCCCCCTTTTTTGACCATTTCACTGGTTTCTGTAGCCTGTTGTGACATTATGGCAGGGACGATGCAACCTGTGTACACAACAAAGGAGGCAATAATTCTCCCATCATGCTCCATGTATGTGACTATTAACTACCCTGCACAAGCTCTTACCAGTTCAGCTAGTGGTTTGGCTCTGGACCCACCAGAGAGATTCAGACTGTCTTCCATATGCCAGTTTTAAATACAAATTGTAATCTATAACGTGATCGACCTATCAATTATCATCATCGTATCGTATGGCAGTATTAGCTAGCGGGCATTAATGTTTTAAGTGGCACAAATGCTAGTACACATTTTCACGCCTAGAAAAGGTCTTTTCTGAGTAAGCAATGGCGTGTGAAAGATGACCGAAAAGGCTCGTGACGGCAGGAGCGGGAGATGCAAGGGGGAAATTGAAGATCGGTTATTAAATCGAGATAGAGGGAGCAAGAGAAAGGATGAGAGAGAGAGGGGGGGGGGGCAGAGAAAGAGCAAAAGCTCTGCTTTATTGTGTGTAATATGCCTCCATACAGCGAAAGCGCATGGAGGAGCAGGGAGACATAATTATATCCCGTCCCGCTGCCGTCTCCCCCCATTAATGTCTCCTCTAGTTCACCAGCTGTGACAGAGACAAACGAGAGAGTTTTTCCAGCAGATCATTCTCATCCGTTACTGCCAGTTTCGTGCAATAGATCATGGGAGTTAAGGCGGCAATAGATCACGGAGTAAAGGAGACTCGCGAGCGTACCCCAGCGGAGAGCGATTACAGATCAGCGGTCGCCTCACGCACATGTGGGCCCGAGTCAAGTCCCGTTACATGCGTTTCCACACTGATTAAGCCAGATATAAATGGCAGCAAGCCCCCCCCCCACCTCGACTCACTGGCCACCGAGCAGAGAATCTGACCCAGCTAAGAGTTTGTTAGGTTCAAATCTCTGGTTGCCTTTTTCCCCCCGCTGTGCCTTAATGGGATGGAAATCCCAGCGATGGCCTGAGACACAAATGCTTCCTTGGCTGCAGAATTACATGTTACCACCCCCCAGGGGCAAAGCGACACACAAATGGACATACCACACTTCTCTTGCAGTGCATTTTTGCTTATTATTTTTAATCTGAACACTCTCAGTTTGATGTTTTAGTGCGTTTGTGCATAGTCTGCAGAATCCCTTTGTCTGCAATAAGCGATGTTAAGCTTCTAATAAAAGTCTGACCAAAACCGACACAAAAACTGTCACCGATCCAGTGATCGCTCCTCCATGTCCCGAACAAAGGGCTCGAAGCCTCCCCTGCACACCCAACATGGACGAGTCGTTTCTGAGTGTTTTCTTTCTTTAGATATCTTCTTTATCAGAAGTGACTTCAGGAGCACCACTTTCATACTTAGCTAAAATGAAAATGACCTATTCTTTGAATCCTTAAGAAATCCACACACTCCGTTCCCTAACATAAAAGTCGTAAGGATGTAATTGTAATCAAATCAGTACAACTGTTTTTCTACCTCATATGATAATTTAATTAGATAATTAACTAGCTGCACTGCAAGACTGTTTACGATTATGAATCTCACTCACGCTACCATTTTACACGATTCTGATGTAAAGATGCTATGATTACTATTATATATTTATCCGTTTTTAAAATTTCCCATTTTGTTTATCCAACAGAGGTAGTGTAGTCATTCTTGTAAAATGAGAACATTCCGGGAAAAAGCGGAACAGCAGAAGCTAAAGGTAAGTGGTGGTAATGGCGGCGATGGGATCCCGCAGCATGTGTTGGGCCGCATTAGACATGTGGCGTTACACAGAGATGCCCGGATATCAAGCTCTGCTTATTGGCTTTGTATTAACTGAATGAATTAGCACTGTCACAAACATTAGGAGCCCCAATTAATTCTGCTCAGCCCAGATGGCGTCTTCAAATCTACAAGCGGGAAGGAAGAGTTTGAGCGTGTGTGTGTGTAAATGTTCAGAGCCGTACTTGTCTAATAAACACGGACAGACAGGTAGACAGACAGACAGACAGACAGGAAGACAGGACGAATCAATAGGTAGATTTCAGGACAAAGCTGGTTCATTCACACCTATTGACTGCAGCGTGTTGACTGGGCTTAGGCTTGACGGCACATCACAGGCACTACAGTGTAAGTAATTCTCTATGGGGCCTGACGGTGTCATTGGCCCCATGTCTGAATGATGTCAGACTTAAATTGTAGGATGTGAGGAGGTGATCGAGAGCCAAGTCCGGGACACCAGCTGGGCTCTCGTCCAGGGTGCCTTGACAACAGCTTCTGCAGGAGCCTTGGAAAGTGATCTGAGTTCCAGTTTACCCACCGTCAGGACTGGATAGGGGGTATCTGAAAGTGAAATAAAAACATTAGGTGTCTCTCCCCAGCCATGCGTGCAAAAGGAGATGTGAACACAGAGAATGCCACGGGGATCCAGCATGGCTGGAATGCTGAAGAGACTAGCTATTTACTATTACCAGAGGACATCTTAGAAGATAGGTGGGCAAAATTGCAAGTGCTGAAATATAACACTGAATAATGTTTTTGGGGTGTCTTAGCTGGGGCCTGATATTTACAACGACATACCAAAGCTCATTTCATAGAAATATACTGCAATGGCCCTGAATTTATTTATCTTGCATTTTGATCAATTATCAGAATAGTGTCTATGTCAAAATTTAATTTAAATTTAATTTAAACACCTCCTTACACTGTAAGTTTGACATGCAGCTGTATTTAGCTATCGACGCAGTTTAAACACAGGAAAAAATAATGGGGAAAAAATTTTTTCGAGCAACATCATATCGTTAAATCAAGGCAAAACTGCAAATGTGCTGTCCAATTTTTTTATTTGCCCTGATGGATTACAAAGTCATCTATCAGAGGAGCTATCGATGCGTCTCGCTGCCCTTGTATCACAACTCACACAGATGTACCTTGACAAGGCAGCGCGATTCCAGACAACAGGTGTCAAGGGCAATGCCGAGGTCACTGCGATCACATTTGGCTTGCTAAAGACTTCTGGGAACACATCAAGTCCAGGGCTAAAATCCAGCACGTTAAACTGCGTGATTTATGGTGCCTCTTAGAGACGTGATGGGCTGCATAAAATACTGTGAAAGAATGCAACAAACGTTAACTGATCTATCAGACTCAGAAACAGCATCTCTGTGCTTGTTGGGTCTTATTTTACAACCACAAGCCACAAATGGTATTGTATTAATCTGGAATGTTGTAAGAATTGTGAATGTTTTACAGTGGATCATACTGAGTATAAACACCATTAAACATATATTAGGCAATGAAGTGTTCAGAAAGTAATTATTATATAAAGTAGCATATATTATATTAAGTACGATGTAAATTTATAATTATTATTATTCATATTCTTCTTATTATTACTGTCGTCATCATCATCATCTGGATTATGACTTTACTAGATTAGATTAGACAAACTTTATTGATCCTGGGGGAAACTCTTGTGCGCCAGGCCGCAAGACATGTACAGCACAGACAAACATACATTTAATGCAAAAAAAATGTTTTCTTTTGCCTTCCTTTCAAGCATAAAGTCATCAACTAAGACACAATTTCCAGAGACAATGGAATTTAATCACTCCTTAAAATCTCTCATTCTTCTCTGTCACTGCAATACAGCAGTCAGTCACAGGAAAAGTGTTTGTGTAAATAAGGGACAGTACTAGGGAGTGCACCCGCTTCTTGGTCTGTGGAAAGACACCCCCTTTTGGCCCTAAACCCAGAGACAGGAAGAGCTCAGCCAGCAAAGTGGGGGATTCTGGGAGTCTAAGCAGACAACAAAACATTTGCAGACGGCCTGAAATCTGCGCGGATTCACCGTAGTCCCGCGAAATGAGCCACGTCCACGACCTCTCCCTGTGTTGCCTGTCCCTGAAATCTGCGCGGATTCACCGTAGTCCCGCGAAATGAGCCGCGCCCACGACCTCTCCCTGTGTTGCCTGTCCCTGAAAGCTGCGGCACAGTGATGTTAGCTGCCCCCCGCCACCCCGCCCCCCAAAAAGAAAACGACATATTGTGTCAGTGACATAAAATTACACAATAACGAGGCACACTTGAGAATAGGCTAATGAGAAAATCAAAACACAATTTAATTCCTGTCAGCGGTAGATTGTCTTTAAATTATCTCTCGTCGCTTGCTGATTAAGAGGAATCTGCCAGTTATGGCGCTGTCTGACACGGCTAGCCTGGAGGCTTTCTCACCGGCGGCTCGCTTTGCTCACCGGCAGAGAGTAACACGGCTCTTCACCGCCACCGGCTGCACTGCTACTCCTGACCGTATTGGTTGTAACACCTATTAATACTGATTACCTCATACCCTGCCTGGCCCCTGACTGACCTGTCTGCAGTACAACTGCTAGTTTCCAGAGCAGACCTGCCAAGGGTGTTGTGCCAGTTTGCTTGGGGGGTTGCCACGCTGAAGCTTCTGAAATTTCCAAATATTTCCTTTTTATGAAGATTTTTCTTTCCAACTGGTTGATGTCTGGTCATTTTTTTTTCAGCTGATTGATTGAAGACAAAAAACATACAATTCTTAAGCATGAATGGATTTATTCTTTAAATTGCATGTCAGCTAAGCGTTTAAGAGTTATGTATAGTAATTGTATGCTATTGTTGTTTGCGAACTTGCTTTTGATTGAGGATGCGTGAGAGAGTAAAGGGCTTGTGGGAGGTCAGGAGAATCATTCCAAATGCGTGAGACTCCCGGCAAGCGTGTGAGACTTAGCAGGTCAACTTCAACTTCAAAAATTTCAATAAAACAACATCAGAGCGTTAAATATTTCCCTGCCAAAAATGATTACTATACTATCATAGTAACAAATAAAATAATAGTAATAATATATTAATACACAATAATATGATTTACAGTGTGTTCAGTGTGTAGCTCATGGCCTACTGAAGAAATTGAGCCTGCGTACCAACCTATCCATTCAGTTTTCACTGAATGGCAAGGGTTTCCAGCGAAGCACCGCATAACATGGGGGCTACCGACACTCCTTTTTGATGGACCTCTCGGTCACCCGGTAACCTGCAGCTCCTTCAAACAGGAAGAAACGAATAGCCCGGAAAAAGATGAGTTCAATGACATATCACAAACCTTGCTTTATTTGAATGACTTTTAAAACTTAGGATGCAAAGCCAGGAATGGAATTTAGCAGAAAAAAAGTACAATTAAACATAGATAAGACACTTTTTATAATTATATTTATTGTGTTCAAGACTGGGTAAACTGGAGGTAGTGTGGGAAAAGCTGACCAAATGCAGTGGTCGCTGATCCAATCCAAATAAGAGTTATATAGATTGTTGCCAAGGGGTACAGCTTTCAAATGAATGTGTTTGACCAGGTGCAGAAGTCCTCAATACGCTTATAACGGCTAGGGAAACCTACATTAGCATGTCTGTGAGTGCGAGTTTGTTTATGATTCGAGTTTGTAAGCAAAACCTTTACAAATCGGTTTGTGTTAGCATCCTATGACTGTAAGGATTTAAGCTAGAACATGTTTGTACAAGTTGTTTGGGTGTTTTAAGCATTTTCTATTGGGAAGGTCTGATTGGTTGTGCTAAAACTAAACAGATTTAAAGCAAAAACAAACCATCTTCCAACTGTTTATCCTGACCAGAGACATCTGGGCACAAGGCAGGGGGCGCCTTAGATGGGACATCAGTCCATCACAGGGCACAAGGCAGGGGGACAGCCTAGGTGGGATGTCAGTCCATCACAGGGCACATACACAGAAAGACGCATGCATATGGGGGGCAGTGTGTGACTCAGCTGGTAAGGATCCATGTGCCTGTGATCAGGAGGTTGCTGGTTCAAATCCTAGGGTCACCAGAGTGATTGAACCATTGAACCCTTGAGTACGGCCCATAACCCATAATTACTTCAGGCACCGTCTGATCATGCTGTCTCAAAAACATATGTCTGCTTGGATAAAAAGTGTGTGCTGAATAAATAAACATATGTTATTTAAAATATAATCATATACTTTAAGTACTTTAGAGATGCCCATTAGCCTAACTTCATGTCTTTGAACTGTAGGGGGAAACCCACATGATGTGGACTGAAGATGCAAACTGCACATGTGAGGCTGGGGTCAAATCCCTACACCCTGGCTGTCCACTGAGCCACCACTTGAAAAAACATTAACTGAAAAATATTGTTGTTGTTTTTTTTTTAATAAAAATGATGTTGTTTGCTGTAATTCTACAGCTCCAGTGGAAAGCATGTAAACATTAAGTTAATGAAAAAAGTTACATCATCCATTATAGTGTCGTATAATATTTCAGCTGGAAATTAATATCAGTGACTTCCTGTGGTAAGTGCCCCTTACAAATTCACCTCATTGCCCCCTGATGTTTTTACTGTTCTCCATGTGGCACCATGGGACCCTGATAGAAAACCAACACAAATGTCATTATATCAAACAAGTACTTATTATAAAATATATTCATCCACACAAATCCTTTTGCATATCCCAAATTAGTCTTATGCCTGCTGGAGGCACTGAGTGATTAAGCAGGTTAAAACACTGTATATGTGATCAGAAGGTTGCTGGTTCAAATCCCAAGGCCGACAGAGTGATTTCATCATTGGGTCCTTCAGCAAGGCTCTTAACCCCCTGAAGCTGCCTTTGCTTTCACAAAAAAATGCATGTTGCTTTGGACAAAAGTGTCTTCTAAATAAATATAATGTAAGTTCAGGACCATCTGGATTAGTAAATGATGCTTACTGCACTCCTCAATATGCTCATGCTGGTGTGAGTAACAAACAACATGTGCGTTTACATGGAGGCCTTTAGCTAATCTCAATTCCCCAACAAAAGGTATCAGATCAAAGGCCCAAGTGTCTGGTTATCAGTCAGTCAAAAAATACAATCTATAAAGAGTTCGCTGACTTTGCATAAATGGGCTGGTTTGCGAAGGGCGGGCCGGAGAACGCATTGGCATTCACGCCGTTAAGCGGACAGGATGTAGCACATCTGCTCCTCTATGAATCATGTAGCGCAGCCCTTGGCGGCTCCGTGTGCTTTGCTGTCACTGATTAAACGTCACCTCTAGCCGTTGTCCCACATCATCCAATTATCAGTAAAAACTATTCAAGAGCTGTACAAACTTAAATGGTCTCTAACAAGCAGATGCGCCCAACAACATTAGCAGCTACCCCGGAAGTGGGATACATTAGACTGGTGACAATAGACTTGAATTGAAAGAAAACATTTTACTTACAGCAGCCATGTATAATGCACTATAGATACCTTTATAATGCATTATATTGTATTCATAAAGTATATATATATATATGTTTATAAAAAGGCATAACACATTACAGTAATCCCTCGCTATTTCGCGCTTCGACTTTCGCGGCTTCACTCTATCGCGAATTTTATATGCAAGCATATCTAAATACATATATCGCGGATTTTTCGCTGGTTCGCGGATTTCTGCGGACTATGGGTCTGTTTATTCCTGGTACATGCTTCCGCAGTTGGTTTGCCCTGTTGATTTCATATACGGGACGCTATTGGCGGATGGATGAGAAGCTACCCAATCAGAGCACGTGGTCAAGTATCCTAGGTGCTGATTAGCTCAGCGAAGGAGAGCAGCATTTTATACCATTTATTATATTTTTATAACAGTTATAAAAAGTTATACCATTTTACTGGCAACAATTGTGGGTGTTATCAGCTGAGAATGTAAACATTACCAGAATGCAAATGGCTCTAGTGTTCGTATTTTAGAAATATGATACTAATATTAAAGGAATAATCATAATATATCTAATATAATTGGGTAAGTAAGTAAAACGAGTGCATTACTGTATATTATAGTAAATATAAAATTATTTTTGTTAAAATATGTATTAT
>JAAGVU020000015.1:1190058-1204446 GCA_011763525.2 Mormyrus iriodes | reverse complement strand
ATATACGATACGTATATTTGTGCGTAGTATATAAACAGTGTGTTTACATACATAATTTCAACGAATCTTACCTAATACCTAAGAGAATATAAAGAGTTTATAAGGGCTTAAAATATACAAAAATAACCATATAAACATATGGTTTTTACATCGTGGATTTTCACCCTTTTGCGGGGGGTTCTGGAACGCAACCCCCGCGATCAAGGAGGGATCACTGTATAGCCATGTTTATTATGCAAAATGAGTGGCCTTTGAAGCTATTTTGAAATTAACGCCAAATAATTCTGTCTAATGTTACAATAATACATGTAACTGAATACTACCCAGTAGAATACATAAAACAGATAAAAATAACAAATATGATACTGCCATACTTAGGAATAATTATGCATAAAAAACGATACATAATCCTTCACAATGTTATGTACTGTTCAAGTTGGACTTCAGCCGCTTAGTGCACACAGCTCTACAGCCATCTTCATTATCCCAAAACCACTGAGCCAGGGATAAAATTTAGGAGAAAAAGTTATTCCTTTTCAGGTAAACTACCCATTCTAAATAATCTACTAGCAGACAAACATTTCAGTGTGGCTCTTGCATTCACACATTTATTTATCGAGCCATTTTGTTTCTGCTGTTCTTGCTCGCAGGGACAAGGCCAAAGCACCTGGCAGCTGCGAATCCATCTCCGTTATTGATGTCACAGTGGTAATTAACTGGCAAAACGTAAGTTACAATGGGCCGCATTAAGAATTCATGACTATTCCCAAATAACCTGCCAGCATATGGCACCAAATGTTACATTTTCCCAGTAGCCTCCAAGAGTGGCTGCCACCCGGCGAGAGAGAGGAAAAGCTGCGGCAGGGCGATCGTTTCGTTTGTCTGCAGACCGTTTAACGAGAGCCGGCCTCAGCTAACTTGCGTGAGTACTGGAACAGAAATGTTTTCATAAACGCTTCTAAAATTATTCATATTTTATACTGGGCGATTAGCTGGTGTGCTGGCTTAGTTGACTGGACCGTGGCATCATACCATAATGGCTTTAGGTTGAGCTTCCACCCATCAGCAATAACCTCTGTAACTGGAGTTTACGTTGCTCTACCCATGAGGCATCCATCTTCCCATGGGACAATAATGTTGTTTAGGTGATTCCTGATTTTTTTTCTATAATGTGTGAAGTATATTTTCCTAACTGATATGACTAGAAGTCTACTAACCAAGCCACTAAACCTCGCTCCAGAGGAAAGGTTATTATGGCATAATGAAATTTTATTTAATGACAACTGGTCACAGTTGGTCGCTCAATTATGTGCGATTCACAGAGGTTAATAGATTCAGTGATGAAACAATAATGTTATAATGTGCGATTGATTATTGACTTCCAGATCGTTCTACAAATGCCGGTTGGGGAACAAAGGGTTCTTGGCACTGATAGATAAATTCCCCACTAAACGGTAAAATTGAGGCCCCATTTACAGCAGATGCAGGTTCTAGATCAACTCCAGCTGCTAATATTCGTATTAGCTTTAGCGGAAGCTAATAGGTACAATTTGCCAGGTGCCCTCTGGTTATAGAAATGTGAGACCAGATGTGAGACCTAGAATTCTCAGCGGGACGGAAACCCCAAAGAAAGCGGGTCATGCCGCTCTCCAATTGGGTTCCGTCATACCGTCCTGGAGAGTGACCAATCCTGAACCCTGGTGGCGGCCGTCACGCCCGCGGCGCCCCGCACTGCCAAGCGACGAGCCAGCCGAGCGGACGGCTTTATTTCCACGTCTTGTTTGGCGTTGTCGCAGAGCCTCCGGGCCCATATGGCTGCGGGATATGCTCCAGTGGTGAAGACGTGCAAGAAACCGGCTTCCCATTTGTCAGGTAACTTCTCAAGCGAGCGGACAAGGCCAGAGTGCACAAACACCACCCCCACCCCTCCAATGCTTTTTTAAACACGGCAGCTCCATCGTTATCGAGGTCATGCTTCCCAGGAAATGAGAAGGACCCCAAATCTCTGCGTTTGCCATGCGGAAAAAAACAAATCATAAATAAAATAGCTAAAACGCAAATCAGGGTCGTCCTCCTCGATGCCCGTAATAAATGGATTTTGTAGGATGAGGGGATGGCTGGGCTGGTTGTACGCAGATCGTTTTCATAACTCTGATGACTTTTTAAACACCTGCCACTCCAGATTCTCCAATAATGCCCTTGTGTGATGTAATCCTGTTATGATTGATATATCTTGCTAGTAATCTACTGGTGATTGATGAGCTTCAGAATGCTCTTCTGGCCACTGATCAGATGGGCACAGTTGTGGGCCAAAAATTCTTATATTTATGGACAATAAAGTAAATTCTGTATTTATAGGTTCTAAATTTCTGTAGGCTTTTGCGAAGAGTATGTTTGTATATAGTGTTTAATATAGTTTTAATAAGTGAACAGCCAACTCTGTGTGGGACATTTATCACATAAATAATAAGCTTATATCTGCATAACGACATCATCCAAAGAGATAAGCTGCTTTTTAAGGTGCATCTTAAGGGTCTGCGGGTTACCGTCAGGGGAAGTTACTGAACCCTCATTTATCAAACCGCCCGGATGTTTCATCTCAAATGTTATTGTATGCATAGATGGCAAGTTTTTTTTGCGAGCACAGTTACACGCACGCAGCTTGTGTATGCAAGTCCTTTTAATATAATTGCTGATTCCTATGTTTTGTATGCAAGAAGCAGGAATTTCAGCTTAAATACAGCTACACGCCATTTTATCCATATATGACTATTTTAACTGGTCTTGTTATTCTGTTAGTCTCTAACTTTTCTATAAGGTACTGGATATCAGAAGAGTTTAAAGTAAAGAAAACTTCACCTCACTGTCTCTTCTTTGGCAACATTAATTCTCACCGCCCAAATGCTTTGGGTTTCTTCTGAGGGGGGGAGTGTACGGTTTTCTTTCCCCTCCTCGGGCTGGCATTGCATGACAGAGCTACTTGACAGCAGAGGTATGCATGACGGATGAGAGCGTAGGAGGAGGAAGCGAGTGCAGGATAGAGACGATTATGAAGATGCGGGTGTGTCCACGGATTACACCCCCCCACCCCCACCCCCAAATGCTTCCCTCCCAGGCAGCAGCAAATTCAGTTGACACAGTAATTACAACACACGCTGATTCCGGTGATGAATGAAGTCCCAGTCTGGGATGTGTCACCCCCCCCTCCCCGGTCCCCTACTGTTCGGCGACCCCCCCCATCTCGATCCTCTCCTTTTTACCCTCCACATTGGTGATGTCTTTGCATCTCCCTCTGCATCTCTCGGCCTACTGCTCCCTATTTTATAGTTTCTATATGTTACTGTAAAAATTCCTTGAATTATACTTTGCTGAGTTACATTGTATGTGAAGGGTGTGTGTGACCTGCCATGGGTTGGCGCCCCATCCTGGGTTATTCCCTGCCTTACGCCTGTTGGTTCCGGGATAGGCTCTGGACCTCTGAGACCCTGCAGGGGACAAATGGATATGGAAGATGGATTAATGAATGAATGAATGAGATACATAATTTTCTATGAATGTCTTATTCATTTATTCAGCATTTCTGGAGGAGCAAGATGCTTCTTAGAAGCTCATACTCAGGCCACAGTTTGACGTCTCCGCTGTCGAAAGCTCCTTTCTGCTTCGGTTACATGTGTACGCGCGCTCACGCACACACGCGCGGCGAAGCGAGCGAGGCGAGGCCGCCAGCGCTGTGGCAGATGCTCGGCTGTGTTTAATTGAGTTGTTAAAGCAGCACAAAGCAGGCGCAGATCCGATTTGGCTCCTCCGGCCCCGTCCTGCCGCCCTTTATGTTTCATTAAGGGGAGCCGGAACACCTGTCGGGATCTCTGGGAGCGGGGGGGGGGTCAGCCGCAACTGGGACAGGAACTGACAGGGATGGCGGGGGAGGGGCAGAGGCTGATTTGGGAGCTGCTAGCCTGAAGGAAAGAGACAGAGTCCAAAAAGGAGGGAGAATATCTGTTTTGTGGCCATAAATGCCACTGTGCTCCCATCTGATTGAAATCTTATCAGATTTTGTTTTGGGGACGAAGGGCTTGAGTACAAAAGAAAAACCCTTCCCAACTAGCAGTTGCGCCTTCTAATTAAGCCCAACGGACGGCTCAATTCGGCTAGCCCAGCAGGTCTGGCTGCGGTGCGAGTAATTGCCGTGACTCCAGAGATGCTAATGAAGGCTGGGGCCCAATCTGTGAAAACTCTGTCACGAACGGTTTCGGCAGCCGGGCTGTTTTTCCGTGGATTTCCGTGGTTGTTTTCACTTGTCAGCTGCTCCACACTGCAGATGGTGACATGGCGAAGGATAATCGCCTTTCAAAAACTTGTTACATCTATGTGCAGTGAGTCAAAATATTTTGGAAGAGGGTAACATGGAGAGTAGATGCATTTCATGCCCCTTATTCATCATAACTATGTATCGTATACCTTATTTAACACAAGTCAAAATAAAGAGCAGCTTTAGTTATTGGCTGAACTCGGCAAAGGTTATGAACACCTTCAAGGAGATGTTACCACCAGGGTTCAATTAGCTTACTATATTGAATGCTCAAATTAAATTTTATCTACAGTGCTGTTTGATGCTGGCAGAGGTGAGACTATGTTCAAATGGGGGGAGGGGTTTTAAGTGGAATCAAGCCAGGAACTCCCTTAATGGACAATAGTAATTAATACTGCAAAGAGCAACAGCCTGAGGCAGCATCAGAATACTGAAGCAGTGCTTGGTGTTTGAGTTGGTGTTACGTGAAGGTGTCGCTGGAGTCGTAGGTGTGACCTGGGGATATTACATAGTCCTGATACGCTCATAAAAGTCAGTGTTTGTCAGGTGTGCCATTTAGCGGGCTCGAATACCTCCTCTACTCAAAATCTCAGCCAATCATAAGCTGAGAACCACATACCAGTCTTTATCATCTCATTTCTGTCTAAAACCCTTAAGCACTCACTTATCGGTCCTCTTTCTGAATTTCTCACAAAAAATAATCTTCTGGACTCTCATCAGTTTGGTTTCAAAGCTGGACACTCCACTGAGACCAACCACCTGACTGTTTTGGACACCCTGCAATTTGAAAGAGCTGATATTCTTCATTGGCTGCCAATTTGTTCTGATGGACCCATTTATAGACATGGTGTATACCATCAGATCCTCCAGTCCACTCTCTCATGGGGACTCTTCTGAGATGGTTTGAGTTTTACCTCTCAAGTACATCCTTCTGGGTGTCTAAGTTGAGGTGTCAAAGTCATATCAGCTAGCCAGTAATGTGCCTCAAGGTTCCATTTATGCCCCCTCTTCTTCTCTGTGTACACCACCTCTCTAGGTTCAATCATTCTGTCACATGGCATCCCCCACCACTGCAACATGACATCTAACTTTCAATCTTTCCTCCAGAGGAAACCACAGTCTTGGTTTGGACTTCTTCATGCCTTACTGACATCGCAGCCATCTCCAAATGAAGCTTTCCAAAACCTTCTTGTCTTTCCTCTCAATCCTGCCATTCAACACAACATCACTCTCCAGCTTAGATCATTTACGCTGTCTCTGTAAAGGTCTGCTAGGAAC
The DNA here is from genome assembly GCA_011763525.2 of Mormyrus iriodes. Classification (NCBI taxonomy): domain Eukaryota; kingdom Metazoa; phylum Chordata; class Actinopteri; order Osteoglossiformes; family Mormyridae; genus Mormyrus; species Mormyrus iriodes. Next base: position 1,198,859 of record JAAGVU020000015.1, on the reverse strand, counting down.
CTAGGAGTAATAATAGATGACCAGCTTTCCTTTGCTGACTATATTGCAGCTATTTCCCTTGTAAATTTACTTTGTATAACATAAGGAAGATCACATCATATCCCTCATATTACAGAGTCAACTCCTTGTCCAGGCACTTGTCATCTCATAGCTAGATTACTAAAACGCTTTACTGACTGGGCTGCCAGTACGTGTTGCAGATGATTCAAAATTTAGCAGCACTCTTGGTAGTTGATCAGCTGCAATGCACTCATGATATCCCTCTGTCTCTTTCCATTGGTTAACCGAATAGTTGCTCACATCAAATTCAAGTCCCTAGTGCTAACTTTCAGAGCTATTAAAAAAAGGCACTTACACACATTGAGTTGCTCATCACAACCTTTGTTTCATCTCCCCCTCTACAACCAGAGATACCTCCACTGTGGGAAAAAATCTTGATCTTTCCTGGATGGTCTCTCAGTGAGGGAATGAGCTACCCAACTATATCCAGTCAATAGTCCCCAAGAAACATGTTAAGACCCATCACTTCCTAGATCACCTCAACAACATTCATCCAATCACTGATTCTACTCAGCTCACTATAATTGTTATTATATAATTATTATAATTTTAATTATAATTGTTGACTGTTTCACTGAAATGGTTTTTCTTGGCACTACTGGGTGCTTTGTTCTTATATTTTGTGCTTAGACGTAATTCCTGCTAGATTCTATTGGTGCAATTAATTTGTTTAATTATTCTACTGTTGAGTTCTAACAGTGTTTTGATCTTGTTCCAATACTATTTTGAACTTGCTACTGGTTACTCATTCAAAGTTCCGCCTAGCAGCACCTAAGTTGGTTGCTTGACAGCTGTATGCTTGTGATGCCTCACTTCGACATCACTTTGGACAAAAGCACCTGCTAAATAAATATATTTAAATGTCTAGTTAATGATTGATAGCTAGCCACCCAAAGGTATTTAGGTGTTGTATACTCCGGTAATCTTGTCTGCTAAAGGGTAGCGTGGGACTGAAAGATAGCATGCAAGAGAAGGATATGTATTATAAATACTGATGGTCAATTAGGGCATTTTAACAGATATGGACTGCAGTACTTTGGTCTAGATAAAGCGGATTTGAAAATCACTTCTACAAGTGTTAATGATAAGCACTGTCTACTCTGGAAATATGTGGAATATGAATCAAGGGAAGGTTCTGATTTCAAAGTTTGAAGTATTTTTGGTCCCAGGATTACAGTCTGAGCTTTACTACAGTGGAGGTCAAGTATAACGAAATGTCTGTCTTTCTGGCAACATACATCTGTATATTTTATGTAGAAAACAGCATAAATATATCAAACAATTTCAGTTAACAACCTGTTCAAGAATACAAGATCATTTGTCATTTCAGGATCTGAAACAGTAGCCCTTTGGTTATACATTCATCTAGCTACCAGCTATCATTTTGTGTTGAGACCATTCTAAGAAACTATTATGCAAAACAGACAACTGAGCTTAAGATATATTGTATGTCAACAAAGCAAGTATGTTACTGTTTCACCCAAAAGCTGTTTCTAATTAAGTAATGCCTGAAGTAAAGTTTTATTAAGAGCGGAGAATTGTTTAAGAAAATAATGAACGAATGAACTGTTTATTCCTTTATAGTCATGTTTCATATTCAGTAAATGTCTTTTAAAATAACTTTGATTGTGTTATAACTCTTTTGACGGGGCAGTGACCTTATAGGTCATTTGGAAACCACCGTTAACTGTTTTCACTCGCCGCCTTTGCAGCATAAAACTGAAGCATTACGAGAAATACTCAAGCAAGTGGGAAAACATTCTCTTCTGAGAAATTCAATAGGCCATGCTGCAATTGCAGTTGAGGAACGGGGAAGCGGTACTCCCTACGAGCAGCAGGGTTCGCCTCGTGGCCCCCTGGGATGACTCCCCTGGGCCCTGTGGACGGCTTTTCGGCCACCTCGCACGAAGGGGCCCGCACCGCCGTCCCCGCCCTGCGCCCAAGCGGCCCTCCTTCCTGACGAAACACCGATGCTTGGAGTGAAAGGAAGAGATCGTGATAAGCTGTGACTTCCAGAAGGGAAGCAGACGCAGGACGCGGCCGCAGCGGTAGCCTTGGATGCTCCATACAATGTTTTTCAGGATTTATTTAATAGTAGCTAGAGGAGAAGGTGGGGGTTCACGTGGTATCCTATCCTGTGATTTTCCTGTCCTGCTGGCTATTACCCAGAAAACTCTAGGGAAGGGTACTTAAATTAAGCGAGTGGGGGTGGGCATCCATCTTTGACGTCAACAATGGTTCAGCTTCCCGCGCCTCAGTAATAACTGACCGGGGCGAAATGACTCCACTCTGGTTGTATTTTTTTTTGACTCAGTAGCTGCTGATCGACTTGTGATATTTAGCCCTTCAGTAACAACAACAACAACAATGAAAATCTTGTTACACTGATTTCACCATATTTGCAAATTTGCTAATTTACTCATGTAAGCATGAAAAATATTTATATAACTGGAAAAGAATACCAATTACAATGTAGCATCATTGTCACATCACTTATTACATGGTGGAATAATTGTAGAATGAAAGCTATTGCTTCATTCTGAAGAACAGATTGAGCAATACGTTTTAAAAGACAAAGATATAGTTACTCTGCCTGTACAATGTAGACTTATGAAATATTTCTTATGAAAAATTGCTGAAAAAATCACATTTACCTGAAATAGAACATGTTGAACCCTTTAAAAAATAATACCTATACTATGAATAACATGACATGAAATATAAGATGTATTGATTGATGCTAGCATTCACACTGTGAACAACAATATTAATTGGAAAATGAATGACTATGGGAGGGTATAATTGGCATATATTATTAGGATCTTCAAATTGGGTAACTGGGTAACTTTGCAAGGGAAGTAGCATCTGGTACTTTTTCCAGGACCGTACCTCATTCCTTGCCCATAAAACTAAGCCCAGTCCCATATTCTCACTGCAAGCATACCTGTACTTTGCAGAGCATGTGTCGAAACAGTTTTGGTGTTGGAGAAAATCTATAGGGAGTCAAATCCGGTAATTTTCTCACTGCCATCAGGGTCAACCTGCTGGTGGCATCCATTAAGTGCTGGGCCAAGGTCCCGAGAAGAAGATAGACCTTTGCATCCTGTTGGCCTCCTCCAGGAAAGAAGAGAAAAATGCAGAGAATTTTACAGCAAGATAAACTCATTAATAATGGTGAGGCTCTTCACAGCTTAATATCAGTGTGACTGCTGTGTTCTGTTGCTTTTTAATACATGAAGTCCTCTCCTCTCAACTGGTCTGATGGAGAAACGCAGATTTGATGAATTACTTTAGCCTTTGCATTTCATTATCCTTTCACTCAGATTCGGAGCCAGGGCCAGATTAAACAGCTCGTTTCGAAAGTTCAGCTTAGTGAATAACTTAAACACGGGATTTCAAACCAATTGAGATGCAGCCTGAATATGCAAAGAGACAAGAGTTACACATGAAAAACTACTGATACCTGTGTGAGCTTTTAAAAATGTAACATTGCGTTACATAGAAATTGATTAGCAATTTGGAGTTAAAGGTTAATTACACCAAAGTTTAAACTACAATAAAGAAATCAATACTAAGGATTATTGTGTACTATGGTTAATTGGAATAACGTAAGCTGATCACTAATGAGAGTTACAAATAATTCACAACACATACCTACAAGGCAGTTTGTAAATAATTGGGTATTACATATTATCTACCCTGCACAATGTACAAATCATGTATAAGAAATCTGGAAAAAAGTACAATGCAGGGGTATAAGTATTGTTTTTCTTAATTATAAAGAGATACAAAATTCTGAAACATGCCAAAGGGGGCCCAGAGGTACCCCTGAAGACAGTTAGCAAAAAATGTATAACTTACACTTATAAATCGTTAAATTTATATAATAGTAGCAAGGGTGGGAACATCCCAGGTTAAAGTCTGATGAAAAGCACTTTACTCACCCGTAACAATTGTCATTTAACAGTTAATTGGCTAAAGGTTAATTATCATTCATCTGTGATTATTTAAGATGTGTGAATGGTATAAAACAGGCTCTCAGTTTCTCACAGGCATATTACTTTGAGGGTGCATTTGTTCCTTTTTCTTGCTGTAAACACTAAGCCTAAATAAAATCCTAATTACATCCTTTCAGCCCCTGTGTGATGTGGATCAGTCACTGACCCTACAGAAGCGGCTTCTTCGTACTGAATGGGAAAATACACGGCGACTGGTGAAAGCGATGAAAAAAACATGGACTTTTTCTCTTTCAAATTTATCTCAGACATAAATAATTTTTCATGAGCAGTTTTAAACGAACAGCATACCAACAAAAGGATAGAGAGGGCTGTTATTTGGAATATACTACCTATCTGCCAAAATAGGGCATTAAAATGAAATGTTTTTTGAGACATTTCAAAGAAGGTACTTTGGAAGACAGGCAATATACTTTTTAGGTGTTCAATATAATAATAATTATTAAACATTCTGAATGACACTGATATTACATATATATATCATCTCTATTTATATATAGCCAGATATACACACATATAAATATAGCTGCAGGAACTTGGCTTTTATGCAATTATTTCACACTTATAAATGACAGATATTATTAAACCTCTTCAAGGGATGATGTGGGAAGATGGAAACAGGAAAGCTTGAGTATAGTTTCAGAAGTATTTATAAATGTGGCATAAATCAGCATTTTCAAAAATGCCTGCAAGAGAAATGAAACTAAAGAAAAAAAACACTCTGCAGGCTAATTAGAAATGCTACCCACAATGTTATATAAGCAAAATACATGTCTTAATGCACCAATTCCAAAAATACCCAACTGCATAAAATTGATGTATCCCAGTAGCTATAGATATAACTGTTATATATATATATATATATATGTCCCTTTTTCTCTAACCAAAACCATTAAAAACCTATTGGATTTAAAGTATTCAACAGTCCATATAATTAAATTAGCATAAACTCCAAACAAAATCATAACCCAAAACATAACCTCGGTTAAACGGATATTATTTATTAACCTTTATGTGCATAAATGTTCAACACTATGAAAGCTTTAATTGAACAGCCAGCACCACTAATAGCAATGGGCAATCCAACATGTCTGGGTAATATCCTGTGGCTATACATTGTTTTGTGACATCCACATGACATAAGTCTGAATTTGCTACTTTTTTCGTTTCCACCAGAGAGGAAGGCATTTTCTATGTCTGCATCCTTGTCATTATATCAGCCTGGCAGGACCCTCAGTGTCACGTGTGAGCCGTACGGGAATGGAGTGAGACACTTTGATGCGATAAGTGATTTAGGGTCCGAGGGGAAGTAAACAAAGGGCTCGCACTGTACTATAAAAACTTTGCACAGGAAGTCCCACCAACTTCAATCAGGCCCCGATAGAACAATAGTCTGGGACATAATGTTTCTTTTTCTTTTTTGTTATTTTCTGTCTTTCTGGTTAAGGCCTGACGATACAATGCAGCCCAGGAAACGATTCATCATTTCAGCATCGCGTAGTAGTTCATTGTTTTTGTTGCTTAAGTGTGAATGTGTCATGTCAAGCATTCATTTCCCATGTAAGTTACTGAATTACGACCCCCGCGTACACTCGTATAGATGTCAGTCATATATGTATGTATGTGTGTGTGTGTGTGTGTGTGTATATATATATATATATAAAAAAGTCTTAGGCAGTATCAATCTGGATTGTAAGTATTAATTTAACATTAGAACATGTGCAGATAAACAGTAACCAATAAAAAAAATTAACAGGAGTTTTTCAGTTCTCCAAAAACTTGTTGGTATCCTCTCCTCAGGGGCACCTTAGCCATTCCATGTATTCATTAAATTTCACCACCAGGCCAATTAATTAATGAATTAACTTCGTTAAATAAGACAGTAAGGTGGAGGAATGGTTGCGTTAAAAAACACGTGTGTTGAATAGTTGCAGCAAATACTGGGGTGACTTTAGGAGAGATTTTGAAATGGCCAAGCTGACACACTTTGACAGATATAATATCACAGTTTTTTTACACCACCATGAAGATTACTTAACCATGATTTTTTTGACTGCCTAAGACTTTCACACAGTACTGTATATACACCAAATTATTTGAGTTAAGTTGGACTCAAGGGACTTAAAGACTGAAAATACACATACAATGTGTGCATTATGCAATCTTAAAGACACCTTTGCTGTATAAACATAGTATAAGTAAGCGTAAAGTAAGCGTGTGACCTGGATTTACACAGAAGAATACTGACTCACCAATTGCCAACTTTTTTCTGGCAGTGAAGAGAACACCTTTAACCATAGCTGTAGGGTCCATCAAAGCCTTTATGCTGGCATGACACTCAAAGTCATCATTCACGTGGCTGGCCACTCCCCGACATAGCCAGCAGACCGCGTGCGTAGATCCTCCATCTAGGGACCAGCGCTCTTCCTGAGAGTATCCTGAGAGTATGACTCTGCAGGGACTTCTCCAGACTCTTGCCCCTGGCCTTACGATCCGGCCCAGACTGGGAGCTCCGCCGACTGACCTGACTGGCCCTGATTTCCTGAAACTGAAGGTCCTAATTACATCAGCTCTGTGCAGACGGGTCCGTCCTGTGTGCTGCCTGAGCGCGTAAACCGTGGGAAGAAGGAAGAGAAACCGTTTTATATCTCGTTGTAATAGAATTTTCCTATTTTTGGTGGCTGAAATATCTTAGCGGTTTGAACTGAAGCAAAACAATAAATCCTTGATGGTCACAGTCAGAATTTATTACACCTTAAGTGTGCATTTTTATTTTCTGCATTTAATTTGTTCATTTAAATATACCATATACCTACATAAAATTTGTCTGAGAAAAAAATGACTTCATAAGCATAAATTGACGTTTATTATTACAGCAGGTATCACTGCAGAGTGTATACCCTTGCCTGCCTGTTATGTTTATTTCAAATGCCGGGCTCCTGTGCGCCCCCAGGCAGGAGAAACTCCCCTTGGAGCAGCATCCTGAAGTGGTACAAAGTGAGGAATAATCATTCATTAACCTCTGACCTGGAAAGGCTTCGGATCATCTCCCTCCCGAGACACCTCCAGCAGCCCCCCCCCCACAGCTGCTCCTGGGCTATTGACAATCACATAATGATCTCCGATGGATTAACTGGCTTACACGGGCCGCGGTCTCGTTTTCAATTACGCCGTGTGTAATTTACATCTCAAGCCGTGCACCAGGCCCCGGCCGGCCCAGGAGAGATGTCCCCCACCCCCCCCCAGTGCAGGCACATGCCCCCCCCTCTTCCCCACTCCATGCAATTCAGGTCATATTGCTGTGCTACCCTCATGCTGAGACCGGTATGCAGGTTTTGTATCAGTGACAGTCACCATCTTTTCAGTCCTCTGTCATGTTCATCAGTTTTCTCTGAAGCCACCCAGGAGGTCACATGGGGCAGCAAAAAGTAGCATGTCTTACGTCAACAGATTACAGGCAGATGTTTAGTGCTATTTAGTTCAACAGCATATTTGTTCGCATGCAGAAATAAATATTCACTATTCGCTACATTGATGAAATGAAGGTCTCTAACAGTATAAAGGCTTTCTTTATGTACTTAACTTTTGTATAATTTTACTTTAAAATAATTTGTGCTAAGTTTTGTAACAAAAGCCTTTAGGAATTTCGGAATGTCCTGACCTAAACATGCAGCAATTAATTATTTCAACACTTAATTCTTTTTGTTCTCTATGATGAAAAGCGAAATCAACTGCATGTTTCATACCAATGGAGTGTTAGATTTCAGATCCCCTGTCTGATGTCGGCGTCTGACTGAAGGGTCGGCTGTGATTTTTAGCAGGTTTTCGTTACGTAATCGCTATAACTTCATGTTAACAGAAAGCACAATTTTGCGCAGAAATAGCAATGCTAACACCCATTAGCAAGATCGGAACAAGTAAATGTAATGAAAAACTATATAATTATATGGGACCTCTAATCTTCACACAAAGATCATTGAGTGAAATTATTTGACAGTATGAATCAGATTGTATTGTATTATTCCCATAATAATAGTTGCAGTTACAAAAATATTCGTATTTGAAACTTTTGAATGTATTTTAAACTTTACCCTGGACACTAGGGTGGTCCAAAGAAACACAAACTAACAGAATTCAGTTCTCCTCAAGGCTAGTTTCATTCTTTATTTTATATATAACAAACACACAAAATTTTAATGAAAACAAACTACATTTAGGGGTCACTCCGTTTGGCAGTTTTTATGTCATCTGAACTAAACAGCAGAGAACAGTTGCACGTTTGTTGGTCTACAACATCAGCCTCAGCCTAGGGGGCAGTGTGTGGCTCAGTGGGCTAAGCTTTGGTGCCTGTGATCGGAAGGTCACTGGTTCAGCCCTGGCCTTGGCAGAATAGTCATGTCTGTGGGCCCTTGAGTAATCTTTAAAGTTTTTGACTGTCTATGCTAAATTTTATCTCAAATTATGACAGTTGATAAATTAAGACTGGTAAATCAATAATCTCTAAATTGCACTCCATCATCAATATATGTCATCAGGAGGATTTGTTTATACTAACTATCTGCAATAAAAAACAAAGTTTGACAAGGCTGAAGAGGGCATTTCCCCCCCCACCCCCCCCCCCCCCCCCCCCCCCACCCCACACGCAACACAAACCCACCCCTCCCACTGCCCCTTCCTCACCGCTACCAAAAATCCAACAAACAAATACAAACACACCCTCACCCC
>JAAGVU020000015.1:1170101-1190031 GCA_011763525.2 Mormyrus iriodes | reverse complement strand
GGAGGATTTGTTTGTACTAACTATCTGCAAAAAAAAACAAAGTGTGACAAGGGCGAGGAGGCCCTTTCCCCCCCCCCCCCCCCACTGAAATTCATATCAAATGCAGATAAACTGCTTCCCAATTGGAATCTGTGCTGCACATACTGGAAAAAAATACACATATCACATCCTATCCTCCCAGAATTATAGGCATACTTCAAACACCAAGTGCTGAAAAGCCATTCATACCATTGTCATTGTGGGATTATATGGTGCATCCTTTAGGTTACTGGAAATGAATAAGACCCACAGGCCTGTTCTTCTGAGCAGACTTTCGCTCAGACCTTTTTCGGGGGTACGGCTGGAACACGAACCTTTAATCCTTGTATCTTGAAAGCTGTGGAGTTGCAGATTCCTTGCGATTTAGCATTGCTGGCGGAATTCTCAGCATGCGATCGAAGCATGCGATTAATCATGCGCGCGGCCATGATGGAATTGCGTTCCAAAATCGGACGCTTCAAAACCACGTAAACAAACGCAGACTTTTCACTACAGAAAACGACGAATATCTTAGAAAGGGGTAGCATTAATCTTTAAGCCAACAAAAGGAAGAAAGGGCAGGTTTCCTAGAACTGCGGAATGGCTTTACATGGTCAGCACCATCTTATATTACCCCCTTGAGAAGCAAATGAATGGCGGCTCACTGGTTTCGCCTTTGTTTTGCACGTGTGACACCAACAGCAGATCTCTGATGTTGGACGTATCATTTGTCTCACGCCATAATCAATTACCCTCTGTCAAATAACTTTAATCTGCAGCAATACTGGGAAAAAAGAAGAAAAAAAATCATCACACTAGTCATGTGAAATCCACATGTGTGCCCTGCCACCCAGTGCCATCTCATCCGAGATCCCTAATAAACCATAAAAATTCCCCACATTTTTCAAACATTAAAGCACCGGGCCTGTTTTTTTAATAGAAGTAACAAGTACTGAGAGGGGTCCGTTCGTGAAAAGGTTTGGCCCCAAATTATTGCAAAATGAAACCCAATCTGCACCACTGAAAAGCTGTATAAGGGTAATTTTAGACTGTAGGGCAGCTGTAGGGTGTCACTGATGGTCTCAAAATGCCTCTTTTTGCCCCCCTCCTTGCATGTGGCCATTCACCAGCTGAGCACTGTCATGGCTGAGCGGCTGGCGGAGGTAACAAAGCCACATATTACCTTCATTTACATGAGCAGTCGAGGCTATTTGAACTCTTACCGGTTACCTTAACACGGTGTGCAGCTGCTGTTAGAGAAAAAACACCTTGGTATTTTAATTTATCATCGTAATTTTAATTAGAGTTTCGTTTTATGAAGGAATGCCATAGGTTAAATGATTTGATTATTATAATTATTATTTATTTTAATTTTTTTGGTGCATAAAAGATGAACAGGATCAGTTTGCAAAATATGCATGTATAGTTTGTTCTAATACGTACTTCCTAAAGCAAGCATTATTGTGTTACAGATATTATAAATAGTAATATATTACCTTCTGTAGAAAATTATTTTCTCGGTGAATGTATAGTACTTAAGTCTGACAAACATACATACCTATGCATCAGGCATGAAATATTATTTTTATCTATCTATCTATCTATCACGACTTTATACTGGAATTTCAGTGGGTGAATTCTAAATGCTTTAAGAGGTGGTCTGAGAAAAGCTAAATTAAACTAAATTATACTGGAACAGCAATTTTCGTTTTTCTCAAGCATTATGTGGTAACACTTGCTAAGTTATTTGAGGGCTTGACATTCAGTGTGTCCTTGGAAACAGTTGAGAAGTATAATATCTTTATAAGTATGCATCATAATTCATCTGTGACTCAGAGATGCGGGTTTTTAGGGCAAAATTTTTCAATGTACGTTTAAAGAAATAAGCATAGTTTAAAAGAAGGGTTAGGATTAGTATGAGGTCATAACATTGCTATTATCAACTGTAATTAAAAAAAGAAGTTATGACAATAATATTTTAGTAGTTATAACTTAAATTGTTATGATTGATACTGCTAAGCGCTTGGTAGCAACATTGCTTTTTGCATAATGTCTAAAGTATTATAAGAACATCGAGGCCTAAGTAATGAATGCAAACAGCCTCATTGTTACAAATAAATTAGAATGAATGCGAAATCATACAGATATACAGGCTTAATAAAGTAACACATCCATATTGCAGGGAAACCGTTTCAAATGAAGTTGCTTCTCTATAATAATCAAACTGAATAATACTGTAAAATATTTTGCTGTTGTCAAGATCTGCATGCAGAAAGCTTTGTAGATGCCATTATCAGACTCCTCGATTAAATTCACGGACGAGGGCATTCTTCATCATTATTCATTACTGTAGGTATCGGTTTATGGCATATCGGCTGCAGTTTATATTTGGTAACTCCGCGGAAGTCTGCTTTGAACTCAGTGGAAAGACAGAGGCGACGCGGGAGGGGATAACGCAGAATGGGCCCCCCGCACCCCTCCCCCCTTTTCAGCCGATTAATCATTTGATTTACGCCGCGGTCACCGGGCGCAGGACGGGGGTAAGCGGGAGGGGATCGGCGGGGGGAGGTTCGGGGTACCGCGGGCGCTCCGGAGGCAGGGAGGCTCCCGATGCTGAGCCAGCGGGGTCTAAACGTTACGGGGGCTGGAGGAGGTTGCTTAAAAGCTAGATGGAAAGCAAAGCCTAAATGCAAAGCAGCAGGGAGGTGGGCTCCGCTTTCAAAAGGAGATATATGGGCAGTGGTACTGGGATAAGTCGCTTTGGGAACTTAAAACCGTGGATGACAGCGTGGGGCATCTTAAAAGTCAAGATGGATAGGCTGTTCGTGGCATTGCCAGACATGGTTAAATAAAGCTAATTCTCAGTCGTTACAAATATGGGTGACTCACAAGTCACGCGAAACCGGGCGCGACGCCGCACCGTAGAAACGTTATGGCCAGCTGGTACGATTTGCAATGCCTTTTAATTCAAGGGGCTATGTCTGTTTTTCGCCAGGATACAATATAAATACAAATATGCCCTTCAGTTACCTATGCCTTCTTGTGTATGAAAACATACATAACTACTTTGCATAACATTCACATGAATTGGTATAGGCATTCACCATGTTGCGAACAAGATTCGTTGACTTAGTCTGTCTTTAAGTCGAATTTGTAGGTAAGTCGGGAAAATAATGTGTATACTGTACCTGAAGCCGACGGACCCTTGAAACCGCGCAATGTTTTCACGAGCTTACGATTACGAACCATTGTATTTAATTCGAATTTTTAATATAATAGACATTACGGTAGTCCGTTCGTTAAGTACGAGTTGTCCGTAAGTCGGACGTCCTTAACCCATGGACTGTCTGTGTTTGGTTACCTTCAGATTTCCACGGTTCTGTGTTGTTTTTACTAATTGCTAAAGTCTTGACGTATTCAAATTCCTTATACATTTGTTATGAACACATTTTTCTTACTACATTTGCACTTCTGCTTGTCATGAATGCACTAGGTAAGATTTTGTTTGAAAGAAATTTATTATTCATTTTTAGAAATTCACAGTCTGTCGTATATTCGTCACATATCCAGTATTAGCTACAAACAGTAATTGTCCATAGTTTTCTCAGTAACACAATTAATTACCAGATCTAAGGATTTTTCAAATTTATAACACTGGCATTTAATTGCAGTAAATGTGTTCACCTACATCCTTAAGGATGGCCTACGGCTGGGAAGCAGGATGGATCTGCATCACCGTGTTTAGCGTGGTAGAACTGGTCCCACAACCAATGGCACATATGGCAAGGATTAAGCCAGGAAGGTGGGTTTTTAAAAATGTGTTCCTGAGAGCTTTTCACATTGACGACAGACGCGTTCGGAATCCACATGTGTTGAAATACAGAAATGGTTACATGGACACTTTGATATTCCGTGATTTATTTGGCCCTGACGCCAGTTGCAAATGTCTTAAGCTGCAGAAAGGCGCGTCTGGGAATGGGGATGCAATGTATCAGAAACACATTTGAGCACGTTGGCGCAGGGGAAGTGTTTCCAGGAAACGTGCAAAAGTAGGTTGGAGTTGCGTGTGGTGGCGGAACAGACGCTTAAGAACGGCATTAACAACTCGACCCGCTGAGGCGTGGGGTCGAGCTCGATGGGCACGGCGCCTTGGGAGTGAGACACAGCGGAGGTACATGCGGTCAGGATTTCGACGGAGAAGGTGGCCGTATTGGCCTTCTGTTTTGCAAGGCGTGGGATCCTGGCAGGGATTTACAATCCAGCTGTTTATACGAGTCATTTGTTTGTTTTTAGCCGCAGGGTTTGCCATCATTGGGGGGCAGGCAGAGGTCAACAGTATGCCTCTGTAAATATGTTAATTGGAATAATAGGGGGAGGAGGCACGGTGTTGATAAGGGAGGAATCATTGGACATCTACCACCTCTGCACTGCTGCTCAATTCATCTACCCATAGACAAACAGGACATTTATGGACATTTACTATATGGGGCAGTGTGTGGCTCAGTGGGCTAAGCTTTGGTGCCTGTGATTGGAAGGTTGCCGGTTTGAGCCTGGCCTTGCCAGAATAGTCATGTCTGTGGGCCCTTGAGCAAGGCCCTTAACCCCCAAGCTTGCTCTCACCTATGTGTGTATCATGGACAACAAGATGGGGTAGGCAAAAAGAGAATGAAATGTCATTATTATTATTATTATTAAGGGCATCAAACCAAAAAAACATATTATGATGTCCCTTACCTTCTACTTCATACCAGACTGCATTTTCTTTATATTGCAACGTTATCCCCAGGATATTTAATGATAAATGGTCTTTCCCTAGATTCTACTCTTTGGGAGTGCAGTAAAAGGAAATCAATCCCATACAACAGAGTGCTTTCTCCATGTATTTGGGGGTAGTGAAACTACTGTGAAAAATTGGCTTGAGAACTAAAATGCGATTACATTTGTGTAGCAGTAAAAGGATGCATTTCTTTTGACCTTCTCGTTTGAGAAGAACAGTAAAGGATATGATCACTTGCTAGCTTCCAGAGTGCTGCAAGGTCAAGTTAAAAACCTTAGTAGGGTTGCTGAGAATGTAAGACGTTTACAGTATTGTTATAGTATTGTCTCCTATATGAGTTTTATTATTTAGATTTAAATGGCCAGCTTTATTTTTCACATCATGACACAGTCAAGAACACCTGGCTGCTGATGCCTATCAGTCTGGTATCAGGTAAGCCCTAAGGCTCTGTGGCACTACTGGGAGACAGGCAGAACCATATTGTCCACATTGAGGAAGTTTAGGACAGAGTCAAATCTTACCAGGAATAGCTATTCTGTGAAAATCCCTCTAATGGAATGTGGAAAAATGTCCAGGAAGTGACAAAGAACCCTAGAATGGCAGCCAGGGATTGGGTGGCCTCTCTTTCCATGAATTTAAAATTCTTGTCTGTATTTGAAAATTTTCCAGGAGTGTCACTGTATCAGGAAATTCTACAGGGGTCTGTACCGGAAATTTGTATATTAGCGTGTCATGGACTGTACCACAGAAATGTACAGGGGAGAGTCATAGACTGGACCAGAGAATTGATCAGGGTAGGGTCTTGGTCTGGACCACAGAATTATTCACTGGACAATCACAGTCGGGACCAGAGAATTGTACAGGATAGAGTCATGGTCTGTACCAAAAAATTGCTCAGTGGAGAGTCAGTAGGGGCCAAAGAATTGTACAGGAGAGAGTCATAGTCTGGGCCAGAGAATTGTTCACTGGAGAGTCATGTTCAGCACCAGAAATTTGTGTAGGGGAGAGTCACGGGCTGGACAAGAGAATTGTAGAAGGAAGAGTCATGGTCGGGACCAGAAAACTGCACAAGGGATAGTTGAGGTCGGGACCAGAGAATTGTATAGGGGAGAGTCATGGGCCAGAAAATTGTTGGAGGATATCTAACAACCCAGTCATGAAACACTGTCAGAATTGGTAGGTTTCCTTTATTTAACGCTGCAGTGTTGTGAAAAACTATGTTGTTTGCTAACATGGACTGTCCTGCACTTTCTGCTACCAAGTCACCAGTGTTACCTTAAAAAGAGCCCATGGTACCCAGATGGCAGGGATAAGATCCCAGGAATGCGGTCACTTCATGGCACTGTTCAGCAGGGCATAATTACATCATAAACGAAGGCTCTTTTCTGTCCGCCTGGCAGATTGGATAAACTCACTTTGATCCTCCGTTCTTCTCAAGTTCAGTATGAAAACACTGGGCTAACCCAATTAGCTAACGTGGGATCAGGCGCTTGTAAATGGGGACTGACGGGCACTGCGCGCACTTGCCCTCAGAAATGAATTACCTCTGATGGATGACCGGCTTCCGTCAAAGTGAAAACCGAATTCTGCTGCTAAATTTGTATTTGACGCCTTCCCGCCAGGCGCTCTCCCGACAGTTAGCATGATACCTCAGTTCGCCATCAACCAGGCCCCCGTTTACAAATAAGCTGTTTAGCTACGTCGCGTGGGATGGTGTAATTAGGTTTGCAAGGCATACATAAATATCTGAGCATGGAGAAGCGGGTTATCTAAATGGATACAAACTCAGGGGCAAAGAACAGGGGCAATTAATAAGGTACAGTTAGACCTGCCACCTGATCCACTTCAGACCAAAGTAATTGATGGAAGCGGTGCACTGTTATCGTTGCCCGTTATTCAAATGAAGCCCTTATTCAATCATGCCTCATCATCATGCTGGTCTCAGGGTCCAGCGGAGATGGAGCAGACACCAGGGCTCGTGCACATTGGGTTCCAGAGTCAGAGCCACACTGGATCAAATGGGTCAAAAATGACCGAGAGGCATCAGATTCTCCTACATGATGTATTGAACTTAGAATCACTTGTAAAATACAGACTCTCATCTGTCTTGCTGGCCAGCACACTAGTCTTTGAAGCTACCATACCAAAATATTCTTTGAATGGGCATTTTTGGAACAATTTTTTTTTTTATATGAAGGGACCATTTAGGGTGTTCCCCTGCTTTGCGTCCTATGGGATAGGGATAAGCTTCAGCCCCAGCCCTACCCTATCACCCTATATTGGATAACTGGTTAGAAGATGGATGGATGGATGGAATATCTAAATTTCGCTTTCCTTGTTTTATACACCTTGAAAATCCACCATGTTCAAAGCAGTGAAATATTACTGAGAAATAAATGGGGACGTTGAAGCACTCTCTGGCCGCCAGTCTGGATTGCAGTGCTGAAATGTGGATGAACTCGTAGGGAAAATGATTAAGGAAGAGATTCTCGTGAAAGGTGGGGGTGGTGGGGGGGCGGTCGTCGTCGTCTGAGACAGCTGCACCCTACGGAGATCAGAGCCCCCCCCCGGTCCCGGCGCTGCAGGCGTAATGAGCTCCTCACACAATGAGCTCCACACTCTGGCAGCTTGTTTGTTTACAAGCGGTGAGATAATTAGCCCAGAAGTAACGACCACGCTCCGATGACAACCGCTGCAACGTGATACCCCACGAGACACGCTCTCCGCCGACACTCTCCCTTGCCACGACAACTGCGGGGGAGGGGAGCTGGGGGCGTCTATTTTTTAACCTGGCTCCCTGGACACGCCTGGCGCCAGCCCCAGGGGTCGGCCGCAGAGCTGGCTGACAAGAGCCGGTGTGGGGGTCAAGCCCTCTGCCCCCTGCCCAATCCTATCTCCTCATCTCAGTCCCCAAGTAGGAGCAACGTTGGAGCCCTGACTAGCACCAGAATGGGTTAGGGCGCTGTCCCATGTTCAATACTGACCAAAACGTGTGGGTGTGCTTTCCTGTGTGTGGATGTACCTATGACGTCTCTGCCCGAATGCTGTCAGTCTCTTTGTGCTTTATCAATAAAAATGTATTCTGGTCACTATTCTGACATTAGTCACTTTAACTTATTATTTTTATTTATTTATCCATTGTTTGTTTTGAGCCACCCTGTTATGCTGCGGGGGGTGTTCCAACAAAGCAGGAGGGTATTCCACGAAGCAGGATTTCTTGCTTAGCTGGTTAACTTGACAAATTTAAGGTAGTCTGAGCTAAACGTAAGGGAACAAAGATAAAGTTCATTTAGTCGAGACTACCTTAAATTCAACAAGTTATCCGGCTAAGCAAGAAATCCTGCTTCATGGAATACCCCCCAGGATTAATGGCTTAGCTGGATAACTTGTCAGATTTAAAGTAGTCTGAGTGAAATGTAAGTGAACGAAGATAAAGCCGATTTAGCACAGACTACCTTAAATCCGACAAGTTATCCGGCTAAGCAAGAAATCCTGCTTTGTAAAACAACCCCCTGCTGTCTGACTTCTTGTTTACATACAGATTGCACTATGTAAGGCAAGGCAATTTTATTTACATAGCATAATTCAGACACAAGACTATTCGAAGTGCTTTACAGAGGCATAGGGATGCATTAAAAATAGAAGACATCATTTATATAAACCCTTGTGTCTAGCCCCCTCTGTTTCACAGTTCATGTATATTCATTCCAACCAAAGTATAGCAAAATATTCCTGTTATTCTCTCCTCGTGTCTCCATGTTGCTTAATCAGAGCATAACAATGGGACCCTCTGGTAAATTTATTTGGATTCTATCTGAGTGTGTCCAGCTTGCCCAAGCCTGTCTAGATACTGCAAAACAAATCTAGCACCTCAAAAAAAAATATGCTAAAACAATATGTATTATCTTTGGCATGTAATATTTTTCTTAGTGATAATTCCCATTGAGTGATATATGAACCAAGTGTTTGTGCTTTCTGGATAACGTAAGTGCATGCGTGCATATCCCTTTGTTAAGGTAATTTCGAGCAGTTACTGGGCCACCCTGGACAGCTGCATACAGCACGGATTGCGCAGCAGTTTCTCGTGACATGAACGGGGGTTTCGAAACACGGAGTGGGTGACCTGGCTCAGTGTGACCCGCGGTGTGAGGCTTGGCTTTCGCAGAAATCCCAGTGACGGCAGGCTGGGTGACACGTTTCAGGAGCTCCTGCGAATTCGGACCCTCGCTTTTTCCGGAAAGCTCTCCGAAACACACATGACGGCCATCTGACTGGGAAAATGATGTTTGATTCAACCTATGTCTATTTACTACCAGTGACTTTGGTCTCACACCATGCAGATCAATAGCAGTGAAATTACCGCCTTAAGTCTTGAGCAATTTCCTCAATCAGATTATTTGTAAATCGTTTTCATACCGGCAATGTCATTACTCTGCTATGACCAACATGTGATACAGCCATTATTTACTTATTTTCCAAGGAAACACTGGCTGTTTTCATTAATATTAGACCTAAAAAGCATTTTTACAACTCCATTATTACAGAATATTATTTTCCACATAAAGTGATACAATTTACAACATGAAATAAATTTGATTTATTTTGTAATATTTTTTACTTTTGAGGCATTACTAACTGAAAGTTTAAGATTATAACTGTGAAAGTTTTTAGTTTTTATTCTTTTACAAAACAATCATTCTTTTTTTAAGTAGCTTTATATATAAAAGAAAACACCTTCAAATACATAGAACTTCAGATTTAGACAAATGACAATTAATTTTTTTTATTGCCTTATTTTCCATCAGCGTTTGAGTGCAGTGAACATCTACCTAGCATTGTCCGACAGGCAATTTTTTGACCCCTTGCTGAGGTTTAAAGGTTACATCCTTGTGCCTGAATGGCCGGCGCTAACATTTAAAAGGATGAAGGACTCACACTCGTGACCTCCAAATGGTCTTCATTCCTTGCCGGTCCTGTGTGTGAGGCATTTCTGTTGACACCCGGCAATGTGGTGTTGATGAGTTAATCTAGCAGCTGAGTGTGTCCTCTAGACCCCCCTCCTGCCCCCCACTCCCCAAAGCCCTCCTTCTATCCAGCAAAACCCCCAGATCTCAGTAGAAAAAACAACAGCCATAACTCCGAGGGCTTCACTCGACAGCCTTTAACAATGCATTCATTTGTAAGCGCCCAAACGCAGCGTGTCCACAAATCCCATTCGATTTGCTTGAAAGCTAAGCTAGCTGTGGTTTCTAATTGAGTATCCAGTGTGACTACAATGGGGAGGGGGGGGCTCTATAAAAGGATGAGGTATGTGGACACCCTTGGTGGACAGGGGAGTGGACACTTAGAAAGAAATGGAGGACAGAGAATTAATGCACGAGCGTAATTATAATTGAATTCCAAATACAGACCAGGTGATCTGTGACTACATTTTGCCAGCTGGGGGGCCCGATTCAGATGCCCATGCCACATATCTGCCTGCCATTCCTAGTGCAAGTCAAGTTCACGGGGGAACATTAGCTTTGGATATTACTTTTTCATTTCTGGAAATTACCCAGGGAGAACTGAGATCATAACAGTAAAAATAGGCTTATGTTTAGTTATGAATGCGAGATCCACCCTAGAGTTTGAAGCTATATATTGTGTCCTGCCATTACACTACTCTGTCTTATTACCTTTAATAAAGTGTCTAATTATAAACCCCAAGCCTCGACAAGCGGACCAAAATATTTCATAGGTAATTTTACTGCTAATTGGTGCGAATGGGGTAAATCATTATTTTAAGATCTTCTCATCCCAAAATGGGCTCCTTCTGAGGAAAACAGGGACAAAAGCAATTTAATATCATATCCTTAAATGTCTATAGTCTCACAAGATCCCGTAATGTGTTTTTAATGTGTCGAATCAGGATTATATCGCACATGAAAGTTTCATGTGCTGTCCTTAAGTCTTGGAAGTGCATTAACTCAAAACCAGGACCTTTGTGAGTAAGATGTGGGCAAGAGTGATTTTTCCCATAATGCATTTTGACAGAGACAGTGTGTCTGACGGCTGTAAATCCATTTCATGGTCAAAGTGCGAAGGTTGCATGTTCTGTGGCCTGAGCCCTGCTAGCGGCTCGTTTTGGAAAACACCTCGCCATGAGTCGGGCAGGAATTAACCCAGGACGGCCTACTGGGGGAAGGGCCAGTGATGTCTTTATTTATGTGTTGACACCTTGAGGTAAGGTGGCTAAACTACAATGCTTCCTCTGCACACCTGCAGTTCCTCGTACGTTATCCATGCCCTCATCTGCTCTTAGCATAAGCCTCACACTCTATCTCCCTATACTATATCTTCTGAACATTTCTTTTTCAGCACAGGTCATATAATAAAAGAAATTTTATGCCTAGAGCGCCATGATCCTCTTTTGATGCTCATCTGTGCATTTTAGCAGCATAAATCGTACAGCTGCCTGTGAGCGTGACGCAAACGGGTACTTTGACTCGTTTGGATGGTTCCTGTTTTCTTATTGGTTACCGGCCCAGTTCCTTAGCAACCTGTCGTCCTGCCCATGTCACTAATGCCCGCGGTCTGAGGTGCGGTGCCTGGCTCGGGCCCAGCCCGCATGCACGTGGGAGCGTCCCCTTCATCCTCCTTTGGCACAATTTGTTTATTTTCATAGCGTCGTGAACATCAAGGCCCCCAAGAATCTAACTGTCGGTGTCTGTTTGCACCGCGTGGGAAACTGTCCAGTGTGAGGATCTGGGAAGCAACATTTTGTAATTTATTACAGCACAGAACATAAAAACAGACACGTCCAACAGGGAAGCAAATAACATTGATAAATAGGCTGTTTCGAAGAAGAAAGTCTATTAAGAGTTGAATGCATGTAACATGTCGGCCAACTCACAAATTACAATGCGAAATCTGTTTAATATTCAGACCTGTAAGAATGGATAAAAAGCCACAAGAGGGGTGCATCCATCCATCCATCCATCCATCTATCTATCATATATTATCCATACTGCTTATCCAGTACAGTGTTGCGACATGCTTGTATGTTTGTTTATTTGTTATATTGCCCTTTAAGCAATGAAGCTCATGGTATAAAGCTTCTGCTATGTTAAACCCCGCAGATGTTGTGCTCCGGGGCCCCTAATGGTGCACAGTTCTGGCAGCCTTTGCTGTCTGTTGCCAGGGCAGATAAGATTAAGCCTGACTGTCGACAGGATGACAAACTCTCCGAAGTTCCCTGGTACCATCTCCTCAGCACACCCCCCCCCCTTAGAGAACAGAGACAATAAAAGATCACTTAAGCTAAACCTGACTCCTCAAGAGTGCTAGCTGAGAATTCGGAAAAGGCAGAGAGCAATGGTCCTGGAGACATTGTGAGTATGTAATATTTAGATTTCATTTTCCATAATCCTTACAGTTTTTCTTTAATGTCAATGCCAGGCCCCCACACGCCCTGGGGATGTCTAATCACCCACAGAGTCAGGGAAATGCAAACAGGCTGTGAAGGAGTGTGGGGGTTAGGCTGGGCTGGGGGGGGGGGTCGGGAGGCTGCAGTTGATGCCCATCAAACATGACTCCTCCTTCTCCTCGGCCTCCTCCCTGAAGCCTGGCCAGTCTCCATCACCATGTTATGAAATATCAGTGTAGGAGAATGCATGCTATCTCTGCGTGAGCTGCACAGGAAGAGGCCATCAGCCTAATGTGCTGCGTTTTCTGACAACGGGGCTGGCCGTACATCAGCCGTCCTGAAACATCACTGGAGCCTGCAATGCGGCCCGTTACCAAGAAGCCAGACCACCGAAGACTCTCCGAAATTTCAGCTAGAAACAGCTCGCTTCCCGCAAGAAGCATCACCCCAAGGGCAAAGAGAAATGCATTGGCCGGGATTAATGGACACGTTCTTCTAAGGAGCACAACGATTCCATAACCCCTCCAGATACACCTTCTCACACATATACAAGCCCAGCTGTATCTGGGGTAATTTGTCGATCAGAGGGGAAGCATTAAAAGCCTCCACAGACACCCTTGCCTACCAGCACTTTTATGTGAAAACCACGAGCAGATGTGGGGAGACCCAGCTGTGCTTTGCTCTTCCGCCTTGACAGGCCAAGGGTTGTCTCCTCCCTTGTGAGGAGCAGCTCCTTGGTCACTCCTCTGCCTAACTGCTCCCACTCCTGACTGATTACATCCCTCTCATAAATGACGGCTTCTGACACTCTTCTCCTCTTCTTCTTGAACAGTCAACCTCTGGTCACATGTCCCTAGCACCTCAAAAATCCTGCTCGAAAGCAGCTACTCTTGTTTCTGCTTGGCCCGTGGTCACGGCTGATTGGCTTCCATCAGTATTACTCCCCCGACGTACGCCTAATGTTACGTGTTAATGCCGAAGCTTAGACATGTTTAGTCAGTATTACTCCCCCTCCAGTGGGTATTTTGAAGATCAGTGTCACATTTCTCTCAATAACCTTGAGAATCTGCAAGGTGACACTTAATAGATCAATGCTGAACTGTTTTATCAGCATGGATGTGGGAAATATTTACAAGCATCTTCAACGCTGTCAGTGGCATTGGTGGTATCTGATGTGGCACTCTGATAACCAAGAGCTACACTTAACGGATGGCTGATTCCTGGCGCGGAGAACGTGATTGGACCTTTGGATGTGGAAAGGAGTCAGCTGACCGTACATATCATGGAGGATATTCAGTCGCAATGGGCTCTGACAGTTTTTGGGACATATCTTTTGGACTTCTTACATATCAGTCCCATGTCTGTTCCCATTACTGGGGCTGCATTGCTCCAAGAGCGGAGTTCAAGCAGTTTGGCAGTGGGTTACGGGTCGCAAGCGTGTGTGTGTTTATCGCTAGTGCTTGTTGCCATGGTACCAAACAGTTAAAATGATCCTCGGTAACTTTTTCCCCCACCTGCTGGAGGAGGGAGTCACTGTCAGGGACGTGTCCGGAAAGTGGATCCGGTGAGGAATTGGGCGCGAGGGGCTTGCCGGGTCTCCAGACGCTAAATTATGTCCCCCATGGTATGCAGGTTGGCGGGCTGAAGGACCGACTGCATGCTTGGGCGCGTATGTGAAGAGGGAGGTGGGTGGGAGCAAAGCGTATCGTGACACAACGATTACGTGCCAAGACCGAAGCGGCGAGGAGGCTTAATGCGACAGAATGATGTTTTCCAGCGGCTCGCAGGTTGAGTCCTGCTGGGGAGCTCTGGTCCGCAGCAAGAATCCGAGTGAGATAAAGAGGTACGGTGTGGAGGGGACACACCGGGTGTCCGTGTCCAGCTGGCGGGGGGACGTGTGCCAAGCCCTGACCGCTGGCTGATGCAGAACCGTCTGCTATCAAACACCCCCAGTGACGTCGGCGCGGACGTTTGTTAGCTTTAGCCGAGACACCTTACATCCATTAATACACTTCTGCTCCGTGATTTAATTATGGCTTTGGGATACATAACACCCACCCCCCCCCCCATTAAAATAGTTTAATAGGGAACAAGCTCGTGAGCATGTGGGTTCAGGGGTGGGATCATTTTGTCCGGCTGTGTGAGCTGCTGGTCGATTGGGTCCCGGCCATCTGGTGGTGGCCTTCGCCTGGGCTTGGCTGTGGTCCATAACCTTACTTCCACAGACCGGTAATGCTTGGTGTCTATTTATACGGCCTGAAAACAAATGCAGCAGGTTTTTAAACACAGTGGCATTAAGAAGCTCAGATTTTTGACAAAGCAAATGGTGGACTTCACACATTTCTTGGCACGGAGTCAAGGGTGCTTGGGATAACTGGCTTTTGTACCAGTGGTGGGGCAGGCGGGGGTGGGGTCCATCTCCTCAAGCTGGAAGGGGGGGGTCTGTTATGGTGATCGGCGATGACGGGCCCCCGCTCGGCGCGGCCACAGCTGGTCCCGCATTTGGATCTGTGTGAACGAGGGCCACCATGTTTGGCCTGCGCCATTGCGACAAATGCATTCTCGCCACAGGCATTGCGACTGCCTGCGTGCAGTGCCCCATCCCCCCCCAGAAGGGGAGAGATTGTCCTGAAGAATAAAGAAAAAGCTTCAACCGGAAACATGGATGTGTGTCGGTCGTATTAGCTGCACAGCAACTGGAGCGGGGAATCCAGCCCCATATTGTTAGTGCCGTTGGTCAATATTAAGTCCATGCAGTACAGAATGTGCAAAGAGTGAATATGTATTTTAACCAATGAAGGCGTATTCATCACGATGACAAATATGCAAGACAACGACAGACAGCAGGGCCAGTCGGGGAATGTTGGCCAACTAGCGCATGGGGTCACAGCCTGTCGTGACCAGGCAGTGTGGGGGTGGGGCTTAGAGTCAAAGCTTAGTTTCTGCACCATTTCAGATTTGATTTAATTTAGCACCCACTAACAAAAAAAAAATTCTTTTGAAAAATACGAAATGTAACAAATGGAGGTATCTATCTAGTCGAAAACAACAGTCTAAGAATACAGGGTGTTTATGGTGAGGTGCTGGAAAAAAAAAAGATTCACTTTTTTCAGCCAGATTCCTGTTACAACCTCCAGGAAACGCATTTAAAAGTAACGTTAAGGGATAGGCTGTTTTATTTCTTTGGAAATTTCAGAAAGTTGAAAGAGAAACATTTAGGGCTCTCACTATGCCCATCTGGCATGGGGTGTTGGGGGAGCAGCTTGGGTTTATTTTATTAAGTGGTAAACAGACTTTGACAGGTTATATATAGACTTTGAGAAATTTCATGGCGTCTGGCCAAATGCCATCGGATACCGTGGCTGAATACGCTGCTTCGGAATAGTGGTTGTGCTAATCAGGTGCCAAGAAATGGGGGGGGATCGGCGCATGACCCAGCTTTCTCTAAAAGTGCGGAGGTCTCCTGGAAGAGGGAGCAGCTTTGACAGGGGGGGCTGTAGAAAAGAAAAACCAATGGCTACTTCCTGGCCCAAGGTCGGAGAAATGCTGGTGCTATTAATGGCCTGAACTGGGATCTCTCTGCAGGAGGTCACGAATCCGTTCAGTGTTCAATCTCCTTCCCCTGGTTTGGTTAGCCATTCAACAGTGTCCATAGCCCCCGTCTCCCTTTCTAGTGCAGGAGGGGCCATGTCTCATGTAGACTTCCTGTTTTAGGGTGCGAACTGGGAAATGCGGTTAGCTGTGCATGGTGTGGTGAGAATGGTGCCTCTCCCCGGTCGAGGAAAACATCCAAAAAATCCCCCTGCTTTACCTCAGGTGGCTTCATAGCTAGGTTATAAACGCACTGATGTGGGCGTGACATGTGAAGATGCACATGTTTATCTACCTTAAAAAACACTAGAATTACGAGCGAATTGTATTCGAAATATGAACATTTCGAAGAAGAAGAGATTTTAAAATACTAGTTCCAGCATAATGACTAAAATGATTTATGTGTTTTGGAAGAAGATGTCATAATAATAATAAAATAATACAACCCTGAGCATGACAGGAAACCTGCGAATGCTGTCGGCTGTGGACACGTGCAAATGTTTTAAGTCTGTTGGGTTTCGCTCATCGGTCGTCACGGCAAAGTAAGTGGATGAACAGATGTCGGCATTGTACACAAACTCTACAGTTAGCACACAGTAAAACACCTAGCCAGTGGCAGTCACGTGATCTTACCGCTAAGTCGGGGGATGAATCTGTAAGCAGTAACATCACGTAACGCATCGCAGTCCGAATGGCAGGAAATTGAGCGATCAGATCCATTTAACCACTAACCTCTTAAACGGAAGTTACATTTTCTGCAGATGTGTTGAATAATGGATTATTTCAGTTATATGTGCTGCATTATTAAAATCAGTATTGTTGTTTATTTCTGTTGTGAGGTGATGTGGATGGCATTATCTGCAGTGATAGTATTCAATACATAATCAAAGCTAAATAAAAGAATGCATGATGCTGTGGATGGAAGCTTATTAAATAGAGCCACAGCAGGACCAGAAACAACAACAGTAACAGATATTATAGTAATAATAACACAATTCCTCTGACAAAATTCCTGTAATGAATGACAGATGACCTGGCTATAACAATCTGAGTAAGGACGGCCACATGCTGGCACTCCGAGCTGCCCGTCTGCTTTTTTTAGACACAGAGGAAATACCATTTGTAGCACCTGCTTTGACTGAAAAAAAAATGAAACATTCACTGTCTGTCCACCACAGCCACTAGCTGCCAGGAGAGCTCGGCACGCGTTATCCCGACACAACAGGCCACACATTTCCGCCCTTCCTGCTCGAATATCACGCACGTGCTCGCTGATTAACCGAGGGGGAGGGGGGTGTTTCAGTGAAATGCCTGTGCCACCGATCCAGAAACACGATTTATTCAGAGAGCAGAAATATCCCTTTGAAGTCCTGTGTCAGCTGTTCATGGTATCCCACCTCTACCCTATTTCTCTGTATTTGATGTCCGAGCAGCATGGGGGGGCAATGTGGGGCAGTGGACTGACAACACCGTAACGGCAAGGTGCGATCCTGCTAGCAGACACGCTGCTATACATACCTCTATAACGTATCATGAAAAATCAGCAAGCTAGGAACACTATAGTATGGTCTAGAAACATCTATCTGTTGTTGATGTAACCGATCACATATTATTATCTCAGTGAGACACTGGAGTACTAGAATGTTGAGAATGGGCCTTAAATGAAAAAATTAATTGCAATCCTCAGATTCCAACAAAGCGTTTTCTGGTTACCCTGATGACAGCATATCCCATAATGCAGTGTAGCATGTTAGCGGCGGGAAGCACTGTTGATCTTTTGTTCCGGTATGCGAACAAAAAAATAAATAAATAAAAATCTCCAGTCCCAGGAGGGGCTCGGCATCATGCGTGAGATGAAAGGACTTAACCTGAATTATCCCAGCTGTGAAAACGGGCGGAACCACAGTATCAGCTGCCTCAGGGAACTGCTGGGTAGAAAAATGCCTGCGCGTGCCTGACGTGTAAAAAAAAAAACATATTACGTGCAACAGTAACCAAAGGAGAAACCCACCCTGATGTAGATTTTGGAACGGAGGATTCCTTACTTTCCTTTTCCCGTCGGAGCCAACATTTTTCCGTGACCTGAGTGCAATTCATCATTTGCGTTAAAATTTCGGCAAGAATGTGATTTCGGAAGCAAAGTATGGATTTACATGTGTCCCTCGCTAATCCTCCTTACTGACTCCCTCGCTTTTTTTGTCTATGTGGGCATTTCAATATTATCAGCCGGGGGGGGCAGGACAAAGTACCATAAAGAGTATAAGAAGTCAAAAATGTTCCCAGGATGAATTCATTTGGCACATATTCAAAGATGGCCTTCATCCACCATTAGTCCTTGCGTGTGGCCTCACTGGTTCTGCAATCCGAGGCAGAGGTCTCACGTTCCCCTCAGCGTGCTGAGAGAGAGAGACTTCACCTCTGGAGAGGGGTAATTATCAGTTTTAGTCATAATGAGCAGGCGCAAGCTTAGTGGGATCCAAAGTATATGCACACAATCTATCAGCTGGTAGCCACCATGTTTCAGACATATGCAACCATACATCTTGAAAATGCAGCGAAAGTAACAGGCACAGTTCGCATTAATTATATTTAAATTGTTTTTTTCTTTTTTAACCCTATTTCTCTATTTTGTATATTTTGCTTCTTTGTTGATTTTTGCACATAGAGTAGGAATTTTTACGGCTGGAAATGGGTCATGAATAAAAAAATCGACAATGACCTTAAAGATACGCTCTATGAATCGAGACGCTTCTTTCATAGGCTAGCGGGCATGGTGAGATTAACTTAGAAAATAATCGATTTTGCGTCAACGTTTGTGCAAACTTTCCAGCAACAAGAGATGAGTTCTACTGTTAAAGTTTTCTCAAGTCTATTGCGACCCAGCCTGTAAGACAAATGCCATACCCCGGAGTCTCGCCCGAGCGTAGCATTACAGAGGACACCCGTTGAAACGGCACATCTGATTGGCTTCCAAGTCAATTTGTCAGCAGTGGGTCAACAGATTTATTATTGTTGTTTGATTAAAAAGTGGATTCCTTAGATGACTGACAAGGCAGCTGTGGCCCTTGCATGGGGATTTGAGGCCATATCCTATCATCCAGCGGCCTGTGTGTCCTGGCCATCCATCAGGAGAAATCTCATTTTCATTACGGATGTGGGATCCGCGCACAACGAAGCCACAGTCATGCTAGGAATTTGGCTCCTTTTTGCCATAGGGGATGCGTGCATTCTCATTGTTATCGCCAACAATTATTGTCTTGTATTAGTCGAGGGTACTGGGAGCAAATTTTTATGTATGAAATTGGGGGGGGGGGGTCTGGGGGCTGGTAAGATCAAATGGCCCATGTGTTTCCTTCGCCAGGGCGAGCAATTAAATTGCATTCCTTGCAGGGCTGACATGCATTTTGAAATGAATAAATTTTTCTCAGAAACCTTTAAAAGAAGAAAGGGGGGATTATAAACATGTGTATCCGCTAAGCTAAGTAGACAATCCAGGACAATCGAAACTTAATCTACCCTGAAGTTGCTTTTGTTATAGTGCTAACATTATTTCATAATGCATGGTTCCTTATAACGCCCTATCTGCCCATGTTGGTGTTTAAAAAATCCATGTGACGTATATGTCACATAGGCGTAATCTCCAGATTGCTAGTCCAGGATTTTTTAAAGGTGGACGCAAGTTGAACACAGTGACGGAACACGTGCCATTTTAATGCGCATGCGAGGTGAGCAGATTTATTTAGCCCTGTGTGTATATGCATCTTGTCATATGCACATATCCACAATCCCGGCCCTCTGGCTTTGTTCATGTCTCTGCACGCATCTGAGGTATGGCGGTAACTGTCAGTAACAAATTTTATCAGTGTTTGTCGAAATATTTTCGTTTCCCTCACAAGGACAGCTAGCTAAGCATTAGCTCATCCCTTTCATGTCCTTTCGAGAGTGAGTTCCTGCATCGCCCGGCCCTCGCTGTAATTCATGTGGCATTTTCTGTTGATATGTACAGTATGTCATGCAACGCAGAGGCCCAGTGGAATCTGATTGTTGGCCTCCTCCAGCCGGGAGGGGGTGGTTGGAGGGGGGGCCACAGGATCAAAGAGTGCCTGTCATCTGCTTAAGGTGCCCACTCAGAGCAAACC
>JAAGVU020000015.1:1144365-1170001 GCA_011763525.2 Mormyrus iriodes | reverse complement strand
AAGGTCATCCAAGGCGAGGCCCGGGGGAATTCTGTTGTTGGCCCCCCCCCACCGGGGGGGGGGTGTTGGGGGGGGGGGTTTGGGAGGCTGTTTCACAGGGGGGGGGGTGGGGGGGGTGTACCCCCCCCCCGCGGGCCCGGACGGAGATCTGAGGCACATTGTGCGCAGAGGCCTTCAAAGTGCCGCTGCGGTGCTGAGAGAACAAAGACAGAAGGAGAGCGAATGCCTTCCTCCAATTCCCGGTGGAGAAATCACACCAGCAGCGTGTCCCGTTGCATCATGTGCCTGGGCCATGCCCCTCCCCCCCAAATAAATCATTAAGGGGAGCTTCTGGTGACTCTGCTTGCTGTAGAATTTGGCAGTTGCTTGACCAATAGCTATGGGAGGACAAATGTCTTGTGTGAGAGGCTGGGGTCAAATCGGCTTGACCTTTGTAATCTTGGCTGAAGCCTGGAAGTAGATGAAACCGGGATTTCAATAATTAATCGAAAAATGTTGGATGCCCATCAAGCAAATCTCCATTCTCTGCTCCCATTTCCCATTGTGACGTACCACTCCATGAGCTTATTGTCTTGCTACCCCGTTAAGGGGATGCTGAACACGGTCTTCTTGGGAAATGGAAAAAAAGTCAAAAAGAGGAAGGGGTCTGTTGATGCAATGAATTGATTGGATGCAACCGGTGGCAATGAACCACGACAGGCGACAAACAAACATACGAGAACCCGGTATGCTGTTCAGCAACCTTGTGCCATCTGTGAATTTTCTTGATACTTTTTTGCGTGAAAGTTGTCTGAACTGCTCAAATGATGGTGAAATGAAGCTGAATTGATTGGAAACCTGAATATGAAGGTGATAATTGAGTTTGGTCTATCTACCAAGAAGGATACATATTATCATTTTACTTATGATAATATGTTTTTTTCCTCATAATGACCTAAGGACTTGAAACATTACATGCACATGTTCAGAGGTGGAAGGTTCAGGTCCAGAAAGTACAAATCCAGTTGAGAATAAAGAGTTACAATCACAGAGTACTCTACAGGTTGGCTGAAACAAAACCTTGGGCTGGATTTGTATTTTCTGGACCTGAACTTTCCACCACTGCACATGTTCTTAATGTTGTAGTTCCGGCCATTTAATAGTCTTATTAGGCTCTTGCTTTGTTACTTTGTTACCCGCTTCAGCACTGCTTACACTAGTACCTGGTCATTTATTGGAAGCTCAGCCCAGCTGCAGTTATGCCAAGTCAACTCTCTGACAGCACGTATGTTTGTAATGCGCTGTACATCACTTTGGACAAAAGTGTCTGCTAAATAAATATAAATGTAATTGTACATGCATAAGCTTGCAATGCTTTGGAATTGGTGTCACCTGGTATCTCATCATGTTCCTGATGGAGCTGACCTTTGCAATGTTTCCTGTGGACAGACTGGACCATTCACCATCGCTCTCAGCACTGGCTCAAGTACCCAGGTCATGCATCCTTTCCACAGCAGTGTAATGACACTGCTGCCTGGTGTTATTTTTAAAGTAATCTTCCTTTTTACCGTTCTTCCAATCACCTCACATTCGTGATCTTTGATGATTTTGATCCATTGAAAGGGTCACTTAAGAAGCCATAAAAAAGTCTGTGCAATAATGTTAGCATGCCCAGGGGGGTTAGGCAGCTAACTGACCTTGGATCCCCAGAGGTTTTTTTTTCTCCTTACTTGGGAGTTTTTGGTTCCTCTTCTCCGTTATCATCTGGCCTTCCTTCTTTCTTTAGTTAAATTCTTTGTCTTACTATTCTCTCAAACATCATATAAAGTGCTTTGGGGCGACTCTGTTGCGAAAAGCGCTATATAAAAATAAATTGAATTGAACTGAATTTGATAATTAATTAAAAAAATGAATAAACTATCTGCAATCCCTTTCCAAAATTTAATGTTTTTTTTTTCATTTCCTGGAATTTCTGTTTGAACCAAACGAATAAAGGAGGCTTTCATCATTCCCTCCAAAACAGTTCATATGATATTTCCCAGAAATGCTGAAAATTCTAGAGCTGCATTTTTGGAAGCCATGGCTGACCTCTAGACCTGCGGGCAACGATTAGCAAGATGATTAATATGGCTGAGGACAACTGTTCAGAATGGGGGCTCAGTGCAGGGCGAGCAAAACGTCGTGAAGGGTTTTCCTATAATGAATCCTTGGGCCGGCTGAGACCGGCTTCTGTCAGCATGTCATAGAAACCCATTCAGTGGCCTTAATCTAGCTGGAGCCGCCGTGTGAAACGCGAGGCCCGGTTCGTCTGCAGCCCTGGCGTTCCGTTTGACGCGCCTGGTTTTGCTCCAGTTACGTGAAAATCGGCCTCTTAGAAATACGTGGGATGTATTAAGACTTAATCTCCATTCCCCACTGCAGTGAACTCGTTGACCGGACATATATATTTTTTAGTTTTAGACGGGAAAAAAAAATGTATCTCAGGAGAACAGCACATAAAGAGCAATATACTGAATATATAGGCGCAGGTGTAGATTGAAGGGGGGACGGGGGGTTGATCAGAGAAGTCTGAATTATATGCGCGTTAGAAGGGCAGAGTCGAAACTTTAGTATCATCCTCCTAATATGTATACAGTCATGCGATTTTGTATATACATAATTATATATTAAAAGACTACATAAGAAAAATCACTTGGAAATTAAATGTTGCCCATTTGTGGTTGTATTGGCATTCTGATCCAGACTGTCAGGGGAGGGTTTGTCGTTTCTGGTGCTGCACTCAAAAAGTCACTTTGGGGCCCCCTAGTGTAGTGACTGCTTGTAGCCAACAGGGGGCCCCCAAACCTCGTGGGCCCAAGGCAAATATGTGGTTTGAGTGGTGGTAAACACCACCGTTGCACACAGTTAAACTGAACAAGGCTAGGGTGTCTGATCAAAACTGTGAATTTACTCACCCCCTAACTAGGCCCATCACAGGGTCCGTCGAAGGGTTGGCCTAAACCTGTCGTTTTCACATACATCACACTTGGGCCGTCCAGTGAAAATACAGTACGATACCTGTGGGAAGTTAGAAGTCATGGACATAAACCAAACGGGGTCCCGTATGATATCCGTGCGGCTCACGGCGATCCCACGTCCAATTTATCTTCCAGGCAAGCTTCCCCCTGACTCCCAGGCCCATGGTGAAAAGCCATCCCCTGCTGCTGGCGTGATCTGTGCACATCCAGGCAACAGGCCAGAGCTCCTCAACATGGCAGCCCCTCACTCCGGTCCGCTGAGTATCACCTGCCTTTCCTGGAAAACAAAACACAAATACTCTCCGACGACTCATTATTCCAGGAAAGAGAGAAAAAAATGATAATAAAACAGCAAGAATGAAGGAACACCATGCAAACGAGCCATTTTCACTTCAGAGTGAAAATGAATTATGCAAAAAAAAAAAAAAAAACACAATTTCACTGTTAAACTGGTAATATTATACTGGACGTTTTATTTTTATCACTAACCCTAAGACTACCTCTAACCCTCAGTCCTTGAAAATGTGTTGAACAGTCTTTGTTAGAAGGCAGATGTGTGTTGAAACTATTCAGCTAAATCCGTGTTAAGACGAAAATCTGAACTTTGAAGCTTCCTCTGAGAAAAAGCGTTACAGGCTGACCTGGCAGATCATGGTCATGGAGATTTAGGAGATAACAAAAGGTGGTAAATAAATGACTGATTAGGCTAGAGGACCGCAGAGAAAAACAGTTAGAGGGGGAAAAATACAGATGGGGGAGAGAGAGAGGAAATAATCAAAAGGCAATGAAATGAACCTTACGAAAAAAAATGTCTGAAGACGAAGAGAGAGACCCAGTTCACTGTTCTGAAGCTTTGGTGGGATTTTTTTACTTGCTGGTTAATTGTGGATGGGCTGGAATCCTGTATTTACATGGAGAAATGATTATATCCTTTTTGGCTGAGGAGAAACAGGTGACGCTGACAGGGAAAGAGCAGCCACATAAATCAATAGGTCATAAATAAAGGTGCGAGGCACAGGTCCAGTGGGAGGCTGAGCCCTGAACGTCGGGAGTGCCATTCCAGTGTCCTGCCCGTCTCCAAGGGCCCAAATGTCCTCATGGCCCATCCTTCTTCATTACCCGAAGACATCTCTGCACTCTGCATCGGATCTCTGGCCGAATCTCAAGGTCCCAGAATTAAATTAAAAAGACAATGTGTCTCGTAGCACCGTAGCACACAAATATTTTATTCGGTCAAAGCCTGCTACCTATCCATATGAAGGAAAAAGATCAATATTAGTGATATTTGCTTGAAAACGTGACAAATAAGAACAGAACTAATCATATATGTAGCTGTTGTTTAGGAGATAAATGTGAATAATAAATTTGAATAGTAATAATTATTATGTGCCAATATTATTCTTTACAGTGTTCTCCTTTATCACAGTTTTTTACCTTACTTGTTGTAAAGTATACGTATCATGTTTGTATATTTTTTTTACTTGAAGCCTCAAAAAAATAAAATAAAATTCTAATATTCCTCAATAGCTATAAATATTTGATACTCTGCGGCTAGCTTTGTTAGGGATAGAGCGGGCGGTTTCATGTGTCACGCAGCCGGGCTGCGTTGCCAGGGGACACGGTGGGTGGGGCTACACGCAGACGGCCCTCTGCCTTTTTACGAGGACCTGTGAATTAGCCCCTGCCAGCAACAGGCGGACTCCCCTCCTTGGCAGTAACCCGCACCCGGAACCCAAGAATGCCTTCATGCCTGTTTACTTAAAAGGCTTCTGATGTCATAATGGCTTGGGTGAGGCTTTGATATAGCATCTATGGAATTTCATGCTTTTCGGGGCTCTAATTTAGTAAGTTGGTCGGCTGGCAGGTACGGCAGAAACTCAAGTTTTATTGCCCCTGGCCCTGGGATCATGTACGGTGAATATCAGAGGGCCAGCATAGCCGAGCTCGCCATTCCGCAGGCTGTAAAAAAGAGTTTTCTCAGGCTGTGAAATTTGATGGCAGGGCTCAGATTTGCTTTGTTAATCAGTCTAGTATCTCCTGTCGGTTGCTATTTCCACATCGGAAAATATATTAATCAATTCGCAGACTTAAAAATAAAGCTTTATGAAAGGTTACATTGTGTGGCACATAAAAAGATTTTAAAATATTGCATTTGTTATTATATAATAAAATGCTTAATAAACATTTTATGTTACATGCAGGTTCAATTTTAATGATCTAATTTAGTATTTATTTCTCATTTCAAACATAAGTACACAAATTAATTTGACACTTGTTCCCAAAACATGTAAGTTTTGACATGTTAAATCAATACGTTTCTTTACTTATGTAGAATCATTTAACAAAAGTGCTGTACTTTAGCTGTCTTTACACATTTCGGAGTATAAAATGTTTTTCCGCGTACTTCAGCGTTTACACATCATGCAGAGATCATTTTAAGTCTTTTATAGATTGATACGTACAGACAGGAATACACCGGCAGCATTAAAGACGAGGCAGGAAACGTGATAGGAGACGCCGCTGCCGGAGTGCGTTTCCCTGGCTGGCGGCTGCAGAGGAATAGATCTGTGGAGAAACGTGGCTGTGGATCGGGACCCTCACAGGGTGGGCGTACGCTGCGGGCAGGTGCTGATCTACCCAGGACGGCTGCCTGTTACCGGGCAGGGATAGCGGCACCGCGACACGGCTGAAGGAAAGAGCAGCAACTTGGAAAAGATCAGCGGGTGTGGGGTGGGGGGGGGTCACCTCATTCACCTCAGCTTTTTAAAGGGCCAGGTTCTTCTGAATCAGTCATGCAAACTTACATGAATCAATTTTGCAGGAATTCTTAGAGGTGGGGAGGCTTTGTACACTAACTTTGAATGAGCTTCCTCCCCAAAAAACACGCCAAAAACAACACGACACTCACCGCTCGTGACGTTGCTTCCTAACTGCTAACTTGTGACTCACAGATCCCCCTCCCCCTTTTTTCCTGGTTTCCTAGGCGACGGCACAGTATTATAGTAATAACACATTGTAGCTACTAACCAAGGCCCGCATGAGCGATAACCAAGATCGCCTGCAGGCCTTGGTGTGCTTAACAATAGACGAAAATCAGAAACAAACTTCCTTTAAAGAGGCAGAGAGCCCCTCGGGCAGTACAAAGGGGGCTCAGGGGAGACATTTGTATCAGGACACGTGGCTCTCCTCGATTCCTGCACAGTAGATATTTCACGTTTCAAAGAAACTACACCCATCCATCGAACTCACAAGCCCAGATCTCGATCGAGTGGATTGCGTTACATAGAGTTGGAATGAGATTAAAAATCAATCATGGACTTTGGGGTTCCCCATGATGAATTTTGCAGATGGGGGGGTCGCCAACGATGAATTTATGTTACGTACAGGGCTGTTCTGGCACCCTAGGTAAGATTGTTGAAAATTTTGTCAAGTCATTTACATTAAAACCTTTGCGCAGGGTATCTTTTTGCAAAAAAGCTTCACAAAAAATGTAGGGAAATATTAAAACTAGTGTAAACAGCTGTAATGTCACAGAATGTAGCCAGGTGTGTTTTGCACCCCCTTATTAAATGGCACCCTAGGCAATTGCCTATGTGCCTATAAGGTAGGCTGGGCCCTGGTTATGTGAGTGTGACCGCTGATGTAAACGCAGGATGCTTCCTCCCACTTAAACGCCTGCTGATCCAAACGGGTTGGTCCGAATGTATTGCGTCCATAAGTCACTTCAGATTTCAGTGAGGAACTCCGGTCCAAAGGGGAGTGGGGGGTGGAGTGACAGGGGCATAAATTTTATATTAGCTCTATGATGTCTGTTTGTAGATGAATGGCATGAAACCTGCAAGGAGAGAACGGTGTGAGGACACATGTGTAGCATCTGTTAGCCGGTCTCCTCTGCTCTGGGTGTGAAACCCGTAGCCTTAGCAGTGGGCCGAGCCACTGTAGGAACATGCCCTATTAATAACAGAAAGGGCTGCTTTCGTCCACATGTATCAATCGGTCTTGCAGCAATCATGGGCCTTCTCCAGCTGAGATGCCTTTGTGCTTTGCTAAGTCTGTTTCTTAGATACACATAAAGGTTTAAAAGGATAGACAGATGTTTGTTGTACGTTCTAATCAAGTATCATTAATATTCATTATTACTAGGCTTACTATGTGCAAAACACAGCTTAGCCAAAAATATTTAATGCTTGTTAGTTTCAAACAGATTTATCCACCTTTTTTGGAGAGCAGTCCAGTGATAAATTGATAAGTTGCTGGGTTGAGTGTCACGAGAAGGCTACAAATTCATGCTACAGCAGGATCTTTCTGTTGCACCATTGAGTGAAGAAAGACAAGACAAGTATTTCTATAGGCTGCTGCCCCACCCTGAGTTATTCCCTGCCTTACACCCATAGCCGACAGACTGGCTCTGGGCCCCCACGACCCTGCATAGGACATGCGGGTAAAGAAGATGGATAAATGGATGGATACAATGTTTATATATTTTTATAATTTTTAGTGATTTTTATTTTTAAAATATGTTAAAAATAATATATCAATTACCAGAGCTTTGAATTTCTCACCATTAGATATTTCTCAAGTCTTAGAGAAGAATAAAAACCTTTGACAAGTTCGATGGTATTAAACTTCATGTATACTTGAAATAAGTTCACACAATGCATATCATCTGGCCAGAGTTCCCCAGAACAGGCATCTTGCCTCAAGCTGATGCTGAACTATCAAAGTTCACCCCTGAAAATTTACGTGGGCTCAGT
The DNA here is from genome assembly GCA_011763525.2 of Mormyrus iriodes. NCBI lineage: Eukaryota > Metazoa > Chordata > Actinopteri > Osteoglossiformes > Mormyridae > Mormyrus > Mormyrus iriodes. Next base: position 1,162,251 of record JAAGVU020000015.1, on the reverse strand, counting down.
CTTTTAATAACCCGGACAAATCGTACTTTTCATATTGCCTTGGATATCTATTATGTATACAGCATTTTGCTGTGCAAATTACAGCAGCGTTCGACAGTACTGAGCTGCATTTTATTGGTTTGAAAAAAAAGGACACATTAAAATGGGAAAAAGTGATGATACAGCTTAGGTGCGTCCCATCGCTGGTGAGAAATTAGGGGATGAAATGAGAGACGAGGCCCAAGGGACCAGCGCTCTGCCCAGGCAATTACGGCCTGTCTCTTCCTTCAGACGCGGCGTCGGATGACAATTTCATTAGCTAAGATTACGGGCCGATATGAGAAATTACACAATGTTATTGCGCCTTACTGCCTGAAAGATGCGAGTTGTCGCACAAGGCCTGACGAGCTTAGACAGACGCATTGTGAGGCGAGAGACTCGGCAAGAATTTTTAAAGGCTGTTTTTTGCGACCGCAGCTAGCGAGGTGCGTGCGAAAGAGTCCGCCGTCATCTTCATTTCAGTACATATGGCGCTATATTTGGTGAGTGACCTTAGTTTATGAAACTACTTCGTATAATATTCATATTTTACATTCCATTCTGTTTTCTTTTATATGTGATGAATTGCCATGGAAATACTATACATGGCACTGTTTTCAATTAAAATATCCTATTATTCCTGATTTTAATGTAAGCTATGAACTTCAGGGGAGCGAAAGTTTATTTCCACCACAAATCCGCTGCGTTAACTGAACTGTTTATCACTGGAGTATTCTAAGTATTCAATGAAAGGTTTATCTGGGTGAAAATGAACTCCAAAGCAAAGCTTCCTGATGGCAGATCAAAATATAATTCCCACAGCAGCGGATAACAATGTAACGGGTCTGGAGCCGTTTCTTGGAGAGAAGCGAATGGCTGATTGGTAAAATAAAAACAGATTTGGAGCAGATGGTCGAGTGGGAAACCACAATCACTGATATATATATATATATATACACACACATACACTTTTTTTTTTTACAAGGAACTATGCTTTTCACTGAGCTGTCAGTGGGCAGGAAGATGATGATAGGGGATTTGCAGAACATTTCCAATATATATTTACTGGGATCTGGAAGACTTTGACTGCGTCCTGGTCAGAAAACCGCATCGCTCGTTTAAGAATATGCAAAACTGTAGTACAGATGGCCCTTTGATTTGGCACAGACGACAAATTTATAAAAGGGACTTCCAAGACAAAGCGGTTCTACATGTCTCACCGTGTTTCTTCATTACAGAACATAAACAGGTAGAATACCTGTTGCTCAATGTGATCATAAAACATTCTGTTTCGTGGAGTGGTGTGTGGCATGGTGGTTTTGGACACTGCACCTCCATCAGAATGTTGCTGGTTCAAATTCCATGGTTGGCATAATATGGCCCTGAACTCCCAGTTGCTCCAGTGATTGTCTAAGCTAAGTACATCGCTTTAGATAAGAACATGTTCTAGATAAATAAAACACGAATAAGAAGAGCTGTTTGGAAATGTGGACTAGAAAAGCCATCACCTTCAAAAATGAAGGTAAAATGAGGTAAAATCTGATGGACTACAGATTAGATACTGCTGGATCATTCTGAGTTACCCCCCCCTTTCCCTTTTATTATCTGCAGGATGACATCCGGACACCGGTCTTTACCAGGGCCAATTGGTTTTAGTTAGCATCACTAACATAATGTGACCAGTTCTACTTGGGGGGCGGGATATGGCTGGGGGCAGGGAGCGGGGGGAGCATCCACAGGACTTTGGCGCAGCTGGCTGCTGCTCTGGTCTTTATATTTGCGCACGAGTGGCTCGGATCTGGGTTCGACGAAGAGCAGAGTCGACGAAGAGCGGTGCGCTTACAAGGAGCCAGAACAGGTGCTGAAAGAGCAGGATGGCTCCCTTTGGTGTGTGGAGGCCATCGTGCCGCCAACCCGCCCCCACCCCACGTCTCATGACGGAAGGGGTCCCTGTTCCTCTGATACACGTTAATCAGCGCCAGTTGTTGTTCCGCTCCAGACTCGACGTTTCGCAATTGCCAAACGCAGCCTGGCGTCAGATGAATCGGGCCTTGCGCTCACTGGCTTGACTGCATGCACACAGTCCTTTGCTCAATCACTCTGATCTGCCCCTGGATCATGTAAAGTCACATATTAATGGGTTTGTGGGTGCATGGTCCAGCCAGGTCCTGGGCTTAGAAGCTGCAGATGGCTTAAAGAGAGGCTGCAGTACACTGCAAAAGATGTGGTGAGATTTATTAAGAGTAATTATGAAAGCATACGTATCGTATTCATAACATATCCTATATGCAAGGGTGCCATAAAGGGTGGAAAGTTAGAACAATTCTAAGGGGCCCTAAAAAATTGGATTGGTCTGGGTTGGGGGCCCAATATGATATGCTTTCACGGGACCCAAAATGTTTAGTGGCGCCCCCCGACTATACACATATATCACTGTAAGCAGAGGTGCCAACGATTTGTGTTATAAGTAAATTAATATTTTACTATTCTATCTTTTTACACTATTTTGTGTTTCTTTGTGTTACATATTTCAAGCACAATCCAGAGAGCCGGTTAGGGTTAGGACATTTTACTAACAGATGTGCAGTGTGTGTCTGTGTATGTGACAAATAAAACTTGAAACTTGAAAGGTCCAAAGAGCACCTTATCCATCTGACAAGATGTCTGCCTCTATAATCATTATTACACCCCTGTATGGTGTAATGGCTCTTTGAGTACCCTTCCACCACAATTAAACAAATTTTACCTTAATACACCTATGGCTTTCGTTTCCGTTACCTGTCTAAGGGTCATGGTAGCTACATTAAGTACACACTGGGTGTTAAATTGTTGAAACTGGACCAGCCTCACAGGTCTAACAGCACTGATGGTATAGGACTGACAACGTCACAATGAAGGCAACGTTAATGTCCATGACAAGTTAACAGAAATAAGATTTTGATGAGATATTGCATTACAAAAAATCTAGAAAAAAACATGAGTTACAAATATAACTTTTTTCAGAAAAAAATACTTTCCCCAATTTGCATTTCACGTAAAAATTAAAATATATGATTTATAACATTATTATATAACATGTATTACAGAATTATTTTCACTTCTATGTAAATGTTTCCCAAAAATATTGGTTTATTTCAGGCGTACGTATTAAAACAGAAATCAATTTGAAACAAAGTCACACACAAGCCGCCAGACTCTTAACAGCGATCTGAGACTACGTCTGGGAATGACACGTAATAACATGGTAGTAATAATAAGCTATCACCTTATGATTAAGGTAAATAGCACACGGTCAGGGCACTGGTAGACACGGGTTACCAGATAATTAATCCGCAGAGAATAAAGGCTCAAGTGGGCCAAGTGAGACCTGTAATTGTGCCTTGCCCCACTTACGTTAACTTTTTGTGGTCGGTACTGTGTAATCGATACAGATTTGTGAGAGTGCTGCCAGTCTGTGCGATAACACTGATCTGACAGAAACAGATGTTTGAGCATTTGTTCCCTGGTAATTTCGATCAGCTTTTTTTTGACAAATTTTTATGACTGCACTTCATGCTGTAGATGAAAATCAGTTAGATTTCGCCACACTGAAGGGTGTTGGTGTAATCGGAGAGTGGTTGAAAGGCATATTTAAGAACTAAAGCCAGACGGCCTTTAGTGGGTAGACGTGTTAGTAGGCTCGGCATGTCTTATGGGTGTTAAGCGGGTCGGATTTGCTCTCTCTTCATCTGCACATACACATGTGCTGTGTGGCTCCAAGGGTTTGGCCTATGCGCCTGTGTTTAGAAGGTTGTTAGTTCAAATCTAAGGGCTGGCAGACTGATTCCCCTTAAACAAGGCTCTTAACTCCCGAATTGCTCCAGGGCCAATAGACACTGACCCTGCGCTGTGACCCCCAAGCTTGCTCTTACCTCTATATATGTCCCTGTGACTCTTGGAGTGTGCAAATGGACAGACAAAAAGACAATTTCCTCACGGTAATGAACAAATTTGGTGGTCCTGGACATAAAGACTCCTTATGGAGCTGAGGTGACTAGGATAGAGGTGTGTATAGCACTGACTCCAAGGAGGAATGGAGGGCAGGGTTGCACCACCCAGGGATGAGAAGAGTAGTAGGGACTCCATTCACTCATATATAGTGCCGTCAATCCAGTTCAGACAGTGACTGGAAGAGGTGTTGGTGTGGCCAACAGGGGAGCCCATCCTGTGGTCTATGTGGATTTCAATGTCCCAGTGCAGTGATAGGGACCCTGTGGACACTGTGTGGATCCCAATGACCCAGTGCAATGATGGGGACCCTGTGGACACTGTGGGGATCCCAGTGCCCTTGTGCAGTGATGGGGACCCTGTGGATACTGTGTGGATCCCAATGCCCCAGTGCAGTGACGGTGACACTGTGCTGTAAAAATTGCACCATCCTTTGGATAAGATGTAAAACCAAGGTCCTGACTCTCTGAGGTCATAAAAGATCCCTGAGCATCTTTCAAAAAAGTAGGGGTGATACCCCGATGCCCTGGCTAAATTTCCCACTGAAACTCTTTCAAATCCCCTATATTTAACTGGTGAATTCTCTCCTGCCCCTTCACCACCTTAGCTATTTTGTGGTGAGCGTATTGGTGCAGAATGGCTGCTGTCGCATCATCCAAGTGGTGGTTGAAGTGGCTCCCCACTGGCTCTATAAAACGCTTTGGGTGTCCTGAAAAGTGCTTTATAAATGTAACATACATTCATTCATTCATAGTACAGGTTATTATTATGGTGCATTATCATAGCGTCATTCAAAGTACATTATCATACTGTGGAACATAGTGCAGTGTATTACCATCGTGCAGTTCATAGTAAAGTACATACTCATAATGAGGAATATAGTACAGTCCATTATTGTAGTGTTGTTCATAGTGAAATACATAACCATAGTGTGGATTATCGTAAAGTTCATTATCATAGTGTGGAATGTAGTATAGTTTAATATCATAGTGTAGTACATAGTAGAGAACATTAATATACTGTGGAGTTTACTGTCATTCATTACAGTGTAGTTTACAGTAAAGTACATTATCAGAGTGGATTATAGCACAGCTCATTATTATAATTCAGAATTTAGTACAGTTTGTTATCTTGGTGAAGTCTGAGGTACAGTTAATTATAGTCCTGTTTATAGCATGGTTCATTATCACAATACGGTTCATTATCGTAGTGCAGCTTATATTACAGATCATTACCATAGGGGATCTTGCATCGCAGCTCATTATCATTTTTGACTTCATTAATAACTCGGTAAAGATCATCCGCATACAGTATAATTGGTATAAATTCTCGGGCGCTTTGCAGTGCTGCTCGGTGACATTTTCCGTGTTTATCTTTGGGAACTTTGCTCGGTGGCGAGCAAAATAAATAAGGGATTCAGCTGTCCCACATTCCGTAAGTTTTTAAGACTTTGATTTAGGTGCGGACCGTTCTCCGGCACCGGCGGCCCGGATGGCAGGGAATTAATCGCGGCAACAAATCTGAAACCCAAGCGGCGCGGAGGTCAATCGCGGCTCGAATATCGCCGATAGATGAGGGAGTGATATACGGGGCCAGGTGCATTGTGCCTCTTTTGACAACTGTACTTTACTGGGTTTTAACAGGCGAGGCAAGGCCAGTCGCCGGCTCTGAACTTTTACCCGACAGCCGACGGAGAGGGCGGCGGTGAGAACACGTACCGGATCGCGGAGCGCAGAATTGGGATTAGGCGAGGTTAATTGGGTCCCCTCCATCTGCGTTCCCAGAGAATGCTTTTATGGCAGATACAATAACACCCGTAATACTGTCACGACCGGGCCGGTTCTTTACGGTCCTCCCCCAGACTTCTAGAAGGATCGATGCTCCTCCGCGGCGACGCTGACCTCCGAGCCTCGCTGCAACCTGAGCCTGCCCCCAGATTTATGACTGTTTTCAGCTTGTTACAGCAGATTTATCTTTACAATAAAAAAGAACAACAATCTGTAGAAGCCATTAGAGGTGCTTTGAAAAAAAAATCACCCAGGACCGCCGAAACTGTTGTTTTGTTTCCAATCGTGGGTTTTCAAAACCGCCCCGCGCGCTCACTAGACAAATCGCGTAGCCTTCGAATTAGCCAATTAGCATGGCGTTAAAAACTGCCTAGTATAGTTACTAAAAACACGACGATGTTATATTTGTGCCTTTGGAGCCGTTGTATTTTTACCACGGTGAACCTCTCAGCCGTAGCAATCAATAATCAATGGTCTTTTAATCACCCAGCTTGCCCTGTGAACACGATACTTAAAGTTCAGCCTTGGTGCCTTGAGGGAGGGTCAAGCGGTAACGACCTATCTAACTGAGCTCTGCTTACAGGTTAGTGTAAAGCTACTCATTATATAGTCGTTGCTATTCATTTACCATTTTATTATAAACAAACGTATATGTTCCTCGGCCAGTGCGGATTATGAAGCCTACGAAATATGAGACACTCGTCATTTTTTATGTTAAGTCTGTGTATGGATCCATCCGTCCGTCTTCCATGCAGTGATCCTGAGCATGGTCACCAAGAGTTTATATAGGTACCTGTTTTTATTAACCGACAACAGAACCGCTGAGAAAATATCCGCTATAAGTTTAGTTTCACAGGGGTTTTGTGGTTTTTTGTCAATTAACTGAGTCAATTTTTTGCACGTAGTGGTCTTTTTTAAAGATGTCCATATTAAGAAAGGTTAAAAAGCAGATACTTTAACGTATTGGTCTTTTTGCTCCAGTAATCATCTGCGGCTCACCCTACACTGATCGCCGCTTCCTTAGCCCCCTCAGGTATCGTTTACGTTTTTTCGTTTTCATCATACTTCTCTGAGGTGCAGCTAGAAAACATGCACAAAGGATGTCATCACGTGCGCCCGGATGAATGACAGGGACAACCACTCCCTGCGGTCACCAGAGGGGAATCGGGTGGGTGGGGGGCAGTGTGCCTGGTATTTTGCCGGGACGCCTTCATTCCCCTCTGGCGACTAACCCCCCTCACGCCCATTTGGCATGGTCAAGGTTGGTGACCCGTAGACAAGTGCCGTCTGGCCCCTTGTCAGGAACTGTGTGGCCCCCAGATTGGGCTGGATAGCGCTGGGCCCCCCCTGCTGTGACTTTTCTCGGTGTGGGGGTGGAGTGGGGTGACAGTCAGACTGATCCCGATGATTCATGTACGTGTCGGGGAACCAGGTCGTGGCTGTGGCAAAGGCCCCTGGAAAGGCAGGACCCAAACGCAGCTAAACAAAGCTTTTCCAACCACAGCAGTGTCCGAGGAAGACGTCTATTATTTTAGAACATTTAATTCTGTCCCATGACCCGCACCAGAAAAATCAGCATGAAGATGAACGACTTAATCATGAGTGATTAAATCTAAAATATTTAAAATTCTTTAATTGACCTTTCAGTTAATGCAAGTATAAGTTATGCAAATTCTGTAAAAATATACCGACATTTTGGGCAGCGAGTTGTCTGTGCATTTGCATGGTGAACTTGGATTAATTTATTTTTAATTTTTCCATTCTGGGAATACAGGGCGTTTTTGGTGGGGGTGGGGTGGGGAGGGGGTGAATTCATCCAGCAAACCATTACACAATGGACCCCCGCCCAGGATTCAGGCATCTGTGCGATGTGGCCTGCAGCAGTTGGGGAATGAGGGGGGGGGTGTCGTCACCCCTCTTGCCACTAGGTGTGGGGACAGGTGCACGGGCGGGGACCATGCGGATCGGGTTTGGGGCGGACCCACATCGGCATCCGCGGTGGCTGTGGCCATTCTGCGCAAGGCTATTCAGGGAGGCTAGATTCACATCCCTGGGGAGGCTGGGCTCTGCCGGCCCTCAGAAACACACCACTGTGAGAAGCCCAAGCTCCTGGTCGCTACGCGGTCGTGCGAGTAGGGTCCGGGGGGGGCAGGGGTGATCTCTGAGGAAAAAAAATACAGCTCTGCCAAAGTCCCCGCATTTCCCATAACGAGAAACACATGACAGAGGTTCAGCAAAAGGTTTTATTTTATGTGTGTATAAGCTGGATATCTGAGTAAAGGACAGGGCTGCCGTGAACCGTGTTCTAGTAAAACTCTGGGTCCGCACTTATTTCCTTGGGAAGCTATTAGTTCCAAGGGACAGAATTCATAGGGATAAAAAAACACACACTGCATCCGGTCTATATCCCTGCTGAAAGTTTCAAAGGGAGTTACAGGTGGAGAGGGGGAAAAAGACGAAAGATCCTGACAGCACTGATCCCAAACAGTTGAAATAATTTCTGACTATGCGTATGATCAATAGGATATCTTTCAGTTGCCTAATGAAATTGGTAAATGATTAGGTTAAAGGTATTTATTATCATAAAATATTACGCTGTGCAGATTTATAAGGTGAAATTTCGTGGGTGTTGACTCAGTTTACGTTTGTTCTTCAATAAAATAAAGATGAATGCAGTTTTCATAGTAGTTAATAAGAAACTGACAAGTTAATTGAACGTTTTTAAACTCGTAACACACATCTGGATTTTAGTTACTATCTGAAAAAAAATGGAACTGCGGCAATGGAGAAAGGACGTTAATAACTGACGCTGGACCTGAGGGCTGTCATCTTAAGTGCAGCTGTACCAGCGTGCGAGGACATGCATGAGGTGCCATGGCTGGGGTCTATGGAAAGCCTGAGAGGACAAAATCCCCATGGCATGCTAAGTTAGGTCCGAGGCCAGCTGTCAAAGGAGGTGAGTGCAGATGTATCATGATGATGATGGCTGTCTACTGACAGGAGCTGTACTGTACTCATGTTTGAAGAAAGCACCGGGAAAAAACTGTTGGGGATCGATTCAGGCTGAACTTTCCTCCTCGCTGTATCTGGGATGCCAAGGTCATGTGACCTGTCATGTTAGTGAGGGCTTTGCAGAGGTGGTCAACAAGGCCCGCTGATTGTCTACAGGGTGTTTTGGTTGGTGGTTTGGCAAGGGGGTGGGGTGGGTAGTTCAGGTCCAGACAGTAAAAATCCAGACCAAGGTTTTGTTTCGACCAACCAGCTGAGTACTTGGTGACTATGACTATACTCAATTGGTTGGCTGAAACAAAATCTTGGTCTGAACTTTTACTCTTTGGACCTGAATTACCCATCTCTGCAAGGGGTTGGGGTCTTCTGCAATGAGCAGAGAAGAGCAGTCACCTTGGTAGGCGTTGGCCCCCTGGAGATGGGGGGGGGGGGGCTATGAGAACTGTTAGGCCGCTTGAGTGATTGGCCATATGGACCTGGACAGCATCCAGCCCTCCTACCAGGTTGAGCTGTGGAGTGTCATTCTACCCACAGTGGCTGGACCCAACCAGTTCCACAGGTCCCTGCCCTTATATTACTGCTGTCTCATCTTTACTGTCATTAAATAAGAGCCTTTTTGTGTCTTTTGACATGCCGAAACATTTCTGAACAAAGTCACACGATCAAGTCACATGATCAAGTCACATAATCCGGCTCATATCACCAAACTGTGAACCCATATTGAACCTGCGGATGGTATCAGCTGGTATTAGCTCAGGATGGTGACCAGGTTACTGGCAAAGCTGGGATGCAGCTGGCTAGCCTTCTCCACAGAGTACGAGCTGAGGCTGATCACATGACTGGTCATATATTTTTTCCCCGCTTTTCCATCCTCACTTTATAGGCTTAGCAGAGGAGTCCCTGTGGGAGTCTCTGTTCACCTATGAAAGAGTTACTCAAACACCCAACAGTATCACGTATATCTTAGGGCTTTTACATCTTGACCCATCGTACAGGTGACTGTTGATGTTTTAGCCGAGGGACCGGCTTAATGGTACAACTGCTAGTCCCTTGCATTTGTTCCAGCTAAAAGTAGTTAATTACTCACAAATTGCTCTTTTCTCATTATCAGAAGCTCAAAGCTTTCTAAAAGCCTGTTCCAACTATATATATTCACATATATACATGTATGTCCAGCACATGGACTCCAGACTGAAGCATTATTCACGTTAGAATTGCCTGATTTGTAGCACAGTGGAGAAACCTGGAGCTGATTTAGGGGAGTATGATCCAGCCCTGTGCACCCCACTCCCATGGCCGTATACTGACGCGCTCGTCCTGCGCGGCAAAGTGGACAGGGTTTCCACGGAGACGCCTGGACTCCAGGGCACCTGTGGACCTGGTCGCCATCGTCCAGCGGAAATGCTGCTCTGTGATATATGCATTCCTCTCCTAAGAGGGGTTTTCCATTGATTTATATAGTCAGGATAACAAGTGTCGTAAAGCCCATTTTAAAGATGTGCTCCCAAGAAATCCCCCTCCCCACCGGCGGCCTGATTGTGGGCCGGGCTCTAGCTCAAGGTTTGCGAAAGGTTTTCCAAAGCTGTAAATCTAACAGGCAAATATTTTCTTTGATTTTTTTCCCCTGCTTTGTTCATCCACATACGGCCAGCGTTCCTCCAACGATCCGCGGAAAAAAACAGAACGGATTCATGCCGCTGTTAGTGATCCTGGGGCAAACTCGGGGCATTAATGTAAACAGCACAGAACAAACGCAACGTCAAGCACAAATGTGCAGCTTAACTTACGACCCCTCAAACACCTGTGCCACAGGATATGTAAGCCTCAAATAAAACATTTTCATTTCTCATGATATATTTTTGGCACAGCAGGGTGACTTTATGGGTAAGTACATGCATTTAATCCAGGAGTTGTTAGGCAGCAGTGCAGATTTTACAGCTGAATGCTGTGACAAAGTTATTAACTGGACAAAAACAGAAAAGGAAGCCAGCACAAACGTAAATAAGAATCATTTGCCAAGCGAGGTATCGTAAACGGTTACGGTCGCATTCGCATGAACACTGTGGGCTGGCTGTCACACCGCATGGGGCCACCTACTCCCTGACTGGCCCAACGATTTGGGGGAAAGGGGCGCGCAGGGTGGGGGGGGCGGTGGGGTCTGGCTGGGGTCTCTGCAGGTCAAGGGTTCACCCAGAGGGCCACATGCATCCCGTGTTTGCTCAGCCAATAGCACCCCTGCTAGGATGACGGTAACATGAAACACTAAACAGCAGTCTGACAAAGGTCAAAAACAGTCCAAGGTGTTAAATGGGTGCTGTAAGGAGAGAGAAAACGAAAAAAGAGAAGAGCCAGAGAAGGGGGGAGAGAGAGAGAGAGAAGGGGGGGTGTGAAGGGGTTCACTGGGTGACCTTTGACCCCCCCCCTTCGCGCCCACAAGATGGTGTTGTAATAAATTGCCAGTCATTAAGGGCCCGGACACCTCTTGGCACCCACATCAAAAGGACTCAGTGGTTCTGCCTGTTATGTTTGGATTTAGCATGGCGGACGGCTGGCCGCCGCGGCCCGATCGCCGTCTTGTACCGGCACATCTGGCTGGCAGCACCTTGGCTGAAATTGAGATTTTGTATCTCTTGATGTTTTCCCGTGACGTCTTTATTAACACCCAGGCGCCCGTCCCGACGCTTCCTGGTGCCCTGGCATATTTTGCCGCTTTCTGAAGCCTATCGGCGGAACCGTAATGCAAACACTTGTGACGTCTTTTGATCTCCCCCCTGGTGTCAGTTCTGGTGCTGCTAAGTGGACAAACAGAGGCACCACTCATCCACAGCCCTCCCCAAAAAACATGTTCCGACCCCCTACTATAGCTTGCAAGATGCCCGTAAAAATCGCCTCTGAACCAGTGACCGGCCCTGCCACTCCTGCCGGCCCAGTGTCTGGTTCCAGTCCACCAGTGCTCGTTTTTGGGCTCTCGAGCAGGTGCCGAGTCCAAACCATTAAGCCAAGGTGGACACATAAACAACCCAGTCCGCCAGCAGCACCATCTTTGGCCAAAAATGCCAAGCGCTCCGAGGGGAAGACAAAAGAATTATAAATCCAGGCTGCATAAAAAGAAAACACTACTTAAAAGTACTGAATCGAGCCACTGTCCAGCACAAATATGGTTTGCGGGCTGACAAGGTCAAGCATTGCCAGTAACATTAATCTGTGCAAATAAGAAATTGCCTTGTGGGAATGTTGGGATGGAAAGGACGGAAGAGCAGTTTTACAAGCGCTTAAATAATTTTAAATGTGACCTGAATGTTGTGCTTTGTTGGTAGTTTCTCACTCTGGCCCGTAAGCATTTCAGTGCCCTCTTCCTTTTCCTGTGCCCTTGGAAACATATACCAAGTGACCATGATCACCATAAAATCAAACTGAGCACTGCTCAAATGCTTAAAGTCAATTAAAAACATCATATAACATGAAGCTTAGACAAAATACTACTATGAAACTACATACTGATAATATTTATTAATATATTTACTGTAGTATTAATTATCAGAGGAAAAAGATGGTAAGGAAGGGATTGGATGACTGCAATTCATTCTGGGTGTGCAGATACTCATTTTGCAGTATTGGACCTTGTATTAGTTTGTTATTCTTAAAACAGAAGCATTACTGCTTCAAAGAACACAATATCCATGTCAACAATATGATCTATTTTGAGAGTTACCGCATCTGTGCAAAGTGTACCCTTAGCATAGTGTAGTGTCACTAAAATGATACGAAAAGAGCGGTGGTTGCATGGCTAATGTGCTATGGCTAGGCTAATACAGTACACAAGGTGAATGCTGGCACATCGCTGTCTTTGAAATTTGACAGGCTGCATCTACAGCTGTGTTGTCATGCTGGAAGGTGGTGCTGTCCACCAGGATGGGGGAGAGGCAGCTGCTGGTCTCGAGAGAGAGAGAGAAAGAGAGAGGGAGAGAGAGAGCTCAGACTGCACTAGCATAGCTCGATAAATCACAACAATTACAGCTCTTCGATAGTAAATCACGAGGTCACCTTTATTGGACCCAATGTCCAAGGCGTTTTTTCATCAGCTGTTCCTGCTGGGTCGGCAGAGAGCCACCAAACAAAGCGGCTAGGCATTGGCGTTTTCTAGTCTGAAGACTGAGAGGTCAAAATGCACCACGGGGCTATAAATAGACAGTGTTATTGTTTCAGAAATGGAGGGTTAATGGAGAGAACATTCTGGCTTGTGAAAGAAGTTATTAATGTGGATGTATTAACCATGGGCCAGAGATGTAGAGCTATTGCTGAAGTAAAAAGTAGGGGAACATTAGCAATGTGTTGATGGTGGTATTTTTAAAGGCGGTTGCTCATACGCTGGTAAAATAAACTCAAACCAAAACTTTCCTATTGTTCTGTTTAAGAACGCTAGTGATGTTCCCGTTTTTGCAGAATTTGTGTGTTTTCACAAGAACCGACAGAGGCTATTTCCCAAGAAGGGGAGGGGTGTGTGATTTCAGGTCGGGGGGGTGGGATACGTCAGGGTATTTAAAAGGAAAATCTGTCGCTTTTTTGATGTTTTGTCTCTCCTTTTTGTTTTATAATCGCCGGCTGAAGCCATCTGACTGATTTTCCGGCCTCCCCTCTGTATTTTTTGGGTGCGGGACGGGGGGAAATCGGCGTAATGAATTCAGAGCGACCGTGCTTGCTCAGGCGAGCCCCCCTGGCTGATCTTCGCCATTAATCTTCCCCACTCTGTCAGAGCCAAATGTGCCAACAATCGGCAGAGGGGGAGCTTAAATTGACTACCAATTACGCGCTTGTGAATCAGGGAGACGGGAGAACAATGGGGCTGAGCGCTAACGTTTATTTTAACCCCCGCAAGCGCGCGGGAGCGGCAGGGCAGGGCCGGGGGAGGAGGCGAAGGTGCCTGCCCGCCCGAGTATGAAATCTGCTTCAGCTTCATTTATCCGCAGCCCGGAACAGTGTGTCGGGGATGGGGGGGTGGGGTCTGACTGCCTGGGGCCGCGGGCCGGTCTTTCACAGCAAGCCCCGCACTCGCCGCTCTCATCCGGAGGGCCCAGGCCGCCGGGGAGATGCCGTCGCTCTACTCCTCTGCCGCCAGAAAGCAAGACGGGTGCCAGCTTTTTAATGAAGATGTCCGTGAGCTGCTCGCGGTAAGATGCTTAGCGGTACACAGCAGACGTGGATAGTTTCCACGGGCAAATTATCGGCCCCCCATTTTTTAGCATGGCAGCATGTCATTAGTTGACTCTGTGCCAGGCTTTCGTTTATCCAAAAGCGGGACCAATTCACCTCGCATCCTGAACGCTTTGACCTGAATTTCACTCCGCCCTATAATGGTGTGCTAATTTGTGCTAAAAAAGGTAAAACACATCATCTGATGTTGTTTTTTTAGCCCCTATCCAATCATTGAGAAACAGCTGAAAGGAAAGAGGTTCTTTCTTTCTTTCTTCTTGATGAAGGGATAGCATGTTACGACATTTTGTTTGTTTATTTGTTTGCATCCCATGACATCTGCAACAGCTATCAGCAATAACTTAATTCAAGCCAAGTGCTGTCATCGCTGATTTTTTCCCCCTCAAATCTCACAAACGTAGTTATCATTGGAGGGATTTTTGCACACGAAAGTCACGAGAAGTCTATGTTGTAAAACATTTGCGGTCGTACAGATATAATTATGAAGCTCATTCCCTCGCAGCTGATATTGAAGACCAATGGGACATACGTCAGAGAGGGCACAGGCTATACAAACATAGAGGATATGTGGGTATTTTCTCAACCCCCGCTCATATTTAATTTTTTTGACCAAATGGGACCCAAAATATTGACTTCAAATGGTGAAAGGGGTCGGGGGGGTGGCATTTTCAACACAACCCAACATAATCTTGGGTGTTCCTTAATTTCACTCTATCATTTGTCCATTTATCAGTGAAAATCAGTAAGGCCCGAAAGCAGTAGCTGAAGACTACAGTAGAGATGCATAGTGATTCCACTGATGAATTTAAAGAACGCTCAGCCACAAATGACAGAACCGCATGCAAAACTTAAAACTGTGTGCCGAGCATTTTCTGGGGCATTTGGCAGCACTGGCAGCACTAACACAACGTTACCTCCCAGTTAATGGGGTTCTGACACGCAGGGAACCCACAGATGTGCAGCCGGAGCTGGAATATGATGTTAAAATCAGTCAGATGTTGTGATTAAGTTTGACTTTGAAGCAAGGAAATCTTGAATATGAGCCGTTCATAATTATGCCGCGTTTATAATTCCTCAGCAAACATTTTCAGCTGAAATAACACATTTCTTGCACATTTGCTTGCGGAGCTCCTCTGCATTGTGAATTGTTTTTTTTATCTTGCATTCAAGTAAAACAAGGACGTCATAGAGAGATGCTGCTTTTCTAAGATATGCTTCCTGAATTAACATTCACTATCTAAAATTACCTGCAGACTAATTGTATTTCTGAGCACTTCCGACCAACTGTATGACTTCAAGAGGAAACGGGGCCATTTAACGGAATTACGTAAAGAAAATAAGAGCGAGTTTTAGAGCAGGCTACATGCATAAATATAGACATGAGGTGAAAGAGCAGGAAGGTGCATCAGACAGCTGGGATTTTTCTTGATTGATTCTGTAGGTAGCTGCTTGTATCCGAGTGACTTTCACACATCAGTGAACAAACTGAGGGAAAAGTAAACAGGATCTTCACACTTTCACTAAGCAGGTAAATGTGTGGAGATCATAATAATACTGCAATACTTCTGAGTCCAAACAACTTACAGGAATTTCCCCCATCCGTCACATCTGAGCATTGGGAACTGGTTATGGCAAAAGAAAATGGCATTTTTCTTATAATGAACGAGGCTGGGATTGGGGTAGGGTTAGAGGTTGTGAATCTCAATGTCATTCAGTCAAATCCTTGACCTGTGCTGAACACTTGATATCTCACTGACACTGAGTAGCCAGCAGTGAGTGAAATTAGCTTGCCGGCCAGTGGGGAGATTATTGGAGACTAAGGGGAAAATGGCTGCTGTGTGAAGGACACATGGATACCAGAGGCCAGAGTCTTTCCTTAACGTAGACCCTTAATGGACTTCCATCAGCTGAACATCTTTGCAATGTTCCCATAATTCTGTTGCAACATTTCTGGCAGGTTCAGCCTCACATCGGCCCTGGAAATGGCTACGGATCACTGGGAAAAGCTGCCACAGAACCCCAGTGATACGCATTCCAGCATAATAAGACCCCTTAAGAGATTTCTGATACAGTCCTCTTTTAATGCGTGAAACACAAGGTCAAGGATAAGATCGCGGTTGATAAAATTAACTACTGTCTCCAATGTAATTAACTTCTATGCAATCCTTGAACCCTTTCATAAGGAGACCTCATTATATCAGGAGCTTCTCCCAGCAGGGCCACTGTGGTGGCGGCACTAGTAATGGGATTCGGATGAGGGTGACGCAATTGGCTGCCACTAATTAAAACACACGGCACCGGTGGCCGGCCCTCGCTGTCAGGTGACGGACGAGGGCCTCGGCGGACAGGCCGCTGAGAACCGTAGGGACGGCTGATCCCCCAGGGTCAAAGTGGGGTTAATAGCATCCCCTCCCTACCCACCGATATGGCTCCCAGAATAAACGTCATAGCCATCAAAGGCCCAAACCCAGTCTTCTCATCAACCTCCCCAAGCACCACAGGCCTCCTTGACCAAGGCCTCTGCACTGATGGCTTATACCCAGAGGTGGAAAGTTCGGGTCCAGAAAGTTCAAATCCAGACTAAGGTTTTGTTTCAACCAACCGGTTGAGTATAAAGAGTCACAGTCACAGAGTACTCAACTGGTTGGTTGAAACAAAACCTTGGTCTGAATTTGTACTTTCTAGACTTGAACTTTCCCCCTCTGTTTATACCCTTCCCATGCTGCTGTGCTCCATCAAACAACAAGCCCACCTAACAATTTAAACTGTGTGAGGTGAGTCAGACTCAAGGGCTAATGGAAGGAAAATGAATGTGGCTTTTCGAACGAATCCGTGACATTGTTTCATTCAGCTATATCCCCTTATCTGCTACGTTTTGGCAGCTTATCTTATCAGCTGAACCATACTGCCACCTATTGATGAAGGCGATCCCTTATTTTTAATCAAAATCAGTGATGGCACAGGCTATCACAATGGGACTCGGGGCAAATTAGAAAATAATAGACTGTTATTTAACCTTTGAATAGCACTGGGTTTTAATGGTTCCCATTGTTCATATACATGCCAGAATAACATTTTACTTTTTAATGAGGATTCAATTATATTGAATGTTTCTCTTGCCTACATATTCTCTGATAAACATACAATTTAAAAATCCATATTTATACCAAAATTCATAATGATACACCCAGCAATTAGAAAAATAGGAATTGTCTTAGACGGCATGATTCCAGAATACATTCCTGTGTGGAATACAATAAATGAAAATTAAAAACTTATATCCAATGAATGATAGATTTGTTGCGATATATTTTTCAGCAGTCCCTTAATTGAATTATTAATGACAACAAACATTACTCAAAAGGAAGGGGGAGGGGTCAACACTTACAGGAAGAAATGAAAACAGCATATAGGACTTTGTGAGGCCATCACTGTCCTACTACAATCACATTTGTTGGAGAGATGGGGAGCACTGGAGTTGGTGTGCAAGGTAAAGCCTACAAGATGGCTACATCACATAGTTCAAACCTAATATTTAATATCAACCTATAAGTGAGACTGATGGGCAAAAAAGCTCTCTCACAAACATCCATCGGCGTAAAGTGTACCACATCAGTGCAGCCTATTGCCCAAAGGCATCTCCATGGCGACTCTTGGAAAAAGAAAAATTCCAACCCTGTCTTCTGCCCGGCTGCAGGGACAACGCATCCGCACTACCCCGGCTCTGCCCTCCCGGGGTCCCTCACAAGCAGAGCGACATAAATCTGCCCGTAATCCCGCTAAGTGTGAAAGTCCCCCCTTGATTGGGGTGGGGGCCCTGCATGGGGTGAGGGGTTGGGGGGGGGGGGGGGGCGGCAGTGGCCTGACGATGAGC
>JAAGVU020000015.1:1108041-1139479 GCA_011763525.2 Mormyrus iriodes | reverse complement strand
TATTATTATTATTATAATTATTATTGTTGTTGTTGTTGTTGTTGTTGTTGGTGTTGTTAATTAATATTAATTATTTCAGGTAATAAAGCTCATTCTGCATGCGGCTGCTTCTTTGCTGATATGAAATTCATTAGAACATCAACAAATTATAAGAAGCAAGAAGATACGTACAGAACATAGTTTTTGGCCGAACCACTGATTTATGAGGCAAATTTTTGCATCAGTTATTGCATCTATATTTTTATTATTTGATTTTTATTGATATAGCTACTAATTCAAAGTTACATATATTAGCTAGCAAACGAGCGGAGATTTGAGTGTAGCCCGCGTGGCCAAAGCAAAGCTCCGCTTTGCTCTTATAAAGAGCAACAACGTTTATATTTGTAAATATGAACGAAAGTGATTTTTTGTGCCCAAGAAGGATGTGGTTTGTGGTAATTGACAATTTTGTACTGCTATTCATCTAATCATTGTCTTGATTTAATTGCCTGCAATGAAACGCTTCTTGCAAGCCGAAGATGTGTACAATACCACCACCTTGTGGAAATTGTTTAGAAGTGCAATATTATCACTGTAAAGTTTTCCTTATAGAGTACACCATGTTTCGTGATGAGTGTACGATGGCTCATACGCGGTTGGGGGTTAGAATCCCACCCTCGCTTTGCTTGGCCTGTGAATACTGAAGTTTACAACAACAGGCCAAAAACATGGTTTTAAGCGAGCTGAGGTTTCTGAATTACTCACAGTACGTTTCCGGTGACGAACTGGCGTCCTGTCCAGGGTGTACACCTGCTTTGTGCATTGGGATGCAGAGCACCTCTGTGATTCTGTCCTGCATAAGCTATTGAAAGATGGATCTTGTATACTACTTTTATAAAAGTTATACATCTCGGAGTTTTGCAGTTTAATGACGCTGCAACTCAAATCAAATTATATTGTGAGGAAAGGTAGATGAAAAGAAAAAACATTGTTATACATTCACTTTTGTCTTGTTATCGCATTTCTGATGATGGTCATTAGGTTAAACCTGAAAATTAAACTGAATTATAATGAATCAAATATGTGATGCTGGCCATCTCATCTTAATAATCAGTGCCCATACTGATAAACCGCATGTATCTCTTCTAGATATCTCCATTCTTTCCATCTGCTCTGCCGAGAAGCTTCCAGGATGAGCTGCAAGGTCAAGGTATTTCGTCCGCAGTGAGAAACACGAGAACAACAAAATGGTGAGAACAGTAAATATTTTTAGGGTATGAGCCCATGGATGAAGTAGATTTCACTCACTGTGTGTTGCCAATGTCTTGGGCTGTATTTGTAACTGTGGCTTTTGGCTGTGTTGATGGGAGGAGTCTCTTCTCTGTTTTGTCTGTTCAAAATTTCAAATCACCATTATGCTCGGTTCCTCACCTGATTCATAGCTTACATTAATAACTGGCCAAAGTATTTGTGGAATGGTGGGATATTATTTAGCTTCATGATTGCAAAATTATGTGAAATTATTCTCCTTCAGTTCTCTGATCACACAGAATGATGTGTGGAAAACATTAAATATCCATCTCACGTGGAAAAAATAAATAAATCAGTCAATAAATTTTTTATATTTTTTTTAGTTTGCCGAACACTGAATTCCCCAAGTTTGTACAACACTGACACCTTGTGGTAACCGGAAAGCACTTATTCAGTGACGTAAAATAACCTGCAGCAACGCAAACTTTGTTTTTTCTCATCAGTCATATTCAGTGCAGGGTATCCTGTGCTTCTGTTTAATATTTGATAGACAAAAATACATGAAAAGAAAACAGTCATTCTTTTTTGTCGTATGTATGCACTCTCGTATGAATATTTATAACTATTGAGCCTCAGTCTTTTACATATGCACCAGTCTGAGTTGATGGCTCATGCTTATAAAGCGTTTAAACCGTGAATCTGGGCAGTCATTTGTTGTCTATCCCATGTCCCAGGTGGCCCGGTGCGTCAGTGGTTAACGCTGTAGATTCACACTTTCTGGTTTCTGGGTGTCTCACCACCAGGTCTGTGCGTGGAGGTTGCATTTTCTACCCGTGTTCATGTGGGTTTCCTCCTGTGGACAAAGAATACAGGAACTGGCATCTCTCCTTTGCACAGTGTGTGCCTTAGTACAGGTTCCAAACTCACTGTGACCCTATATTGGATAAATGATATGATAGATTTATGGATGCTCTAGTTACTTAAGGTTTAAGCTGTAGTTTTACTTTTACTACATACAACATTTTTGTATCACACATACATAGGCTGTTCACTTGTATTAACGTTTGTCCTTCATCTTTGTTAGCTGTCTTCATTCATTACGAAACATTAAATCCACTGCCTGAATTAAGCTATATTATTTATTGTCTTTCACAGGGGTAAAAAAAAGGAACGTGCACTCACTTTGCTTTCAGTAAAGTTCAGAAATGATTTATACTTTAAGATACCCGCATAACCTCCAACTTCACCCGCATAACTTCCAAAAGCATAACTTGTGCTCTTTTTAGTCTTACACGAGTAGTAAAGTATCATATCTGACTGCAGTTTTTCTACTGAAAAAATCCATTGTTATATATATATTTTTTATTTCAAACTAGGTCAGAGTAGATACCTCAAAATCGTGTTTGAATAGCAAAGGCCAGTCAAAAGCCTTCTCTGCATGAGCTACGCTACCTAGAATATAGTACGGTAACGTGAAACATGTCAAATCGGTAGATTAAGAAGAGGAAACAAGCCCAAATTCTTGTTAGTCACACCCTCACGGATAAATGACTGACTATTACACATCCCGAGGTAGTACTCTGTGTAGGCAGCACGAACTAAATGATCTCTTTGCGGTTTTGAAGATGTAACTGTTGACTAATGAGTGTGACACGTTCCTTCACGGGCTGGCACTGAGAATTTAGGGGTGTGTACTGCAAATATTGAATAACGTGTAGAATGTAACTGTTCACTTAATTATTCACACCAATATTTCTTTATTTTATTTTTTTGTGTTTCTTCTTTCTAATAAAATCAATGTGTTTATTTAACACACGAGGTGCGGTTTGTCAATTTCTTGCCTGAAGGCTTAGGGGCAGTTTGCCTTTTCCCACGTAAATTTCTTTACCCAAGCGCTGGCATCAGTTTAAGTCAACAGCAGAGCCCAAAGCCTGAGGATGGGATAATCTGCTGCTATCATGCACTGGATTACGGAAATGCCAACAAGAACACACCCATAGACAGGCAGGTGCTCCTTTAAGAGGCTCGGTCGTTGTTTTGTGGCCCAAAGGGCATAGTTATTCTGTGGAAAATATCATATGATCGTTGGTCTCAGTTCATCCAGGCAGAATGATTTCCCTTACTGTATATATATTTTTTCACTCCATGACTGCTCACTCTCTCCAGAATGTACCATCGTCTGAGGTCTTTCGCTGGTGAGGCTTTGTTTTTCACTTTGTCCTGGACATTCTGTAGGGTCATTTCTCACAATTTCATTCCCTATTGAAGCTCTGGAGCTTTCTTATATGGTCCGATACAGCGAGACTTTATAGGGGAGACGCAAGTTGCAAGCAGAGAAATTCCACGTTGCCGGTCTGTTATCTGAGTAAAAAAACACTCATGTCTAAATAGGAAAAGGTCCAGCGTCACTTTAAGAGTGAAAATACATTAATATAGTCAGTCAGTCAACTTTGTCCTTGTTATTGTGCTCAGAGAAATAAAATTAATTCAGAAGAGACTGAGGGTAAGTATAGATATTTAAAAAATTATTTAATAGCTATTGGCTACACGGACTGTATTTCACATAAAATGTTGAATTTGAATTGAACTTTAAATTGAACTTTATTTTCATATATAGGAAGCTAATTAAAATGTTTATGGATCGCTTGAGAATGTAATTTAGTTGTTTTTAATTATTGCTGAGACGGACAATATAAATTACACATTAATACACGTTTAAGCCCCAAACTAACAGATTGAAAAATAGGTGATACAATTTCCCTGCAGTTCCACTAGTGTCCACTAGCTGGTAGTACAACACCAATATTTTTCCCTTAACTTGCGATAGGTCTTTGCTGAAACAGCGATGAACCAAAACACGCAGACGGAGTAGTTATGAATGGAACTTGACAGTGTCGGTAGATTACCAGCTTCACTACCAAGGCCTTGTGTAAAAAAAAAAGCGGGGTAATAAGACCTCCTGACAGGGCTCCTCGTGAGGTTTTTAAGAGATTTCTGTGATCATGAATCTGTTCAAGCATTAGTGTTAACCAATCCGACTTCCGTAATTCCGAATGAAACCCCAGGGTTACTCAAAGCTGCGTTCTCATTTAGCCGAGCTCCCTGCTGGGCCAAGAACTCAGCAAGAGAAAAAAAATTATACTATAATGACAAGCACTCAGGGAATTTTAATTCACCGATTAAATTCAACCACAGATCTCGCAGCTGTAGAATCGGAGCCCACAGCCCTTCCTCTCCAAAACCGCACCTCTCTGTACTATGGAGGCATGTACATGCAGGATTGCACTGGGGGGAGGTGATGTCATTCCCGGAGATCGGATGGGAGGCTTCTGAACTGGTAACAACGGTTGTTGTTTCCAAAACGGCGATTTCTAATAAAATTGCTCCCCTTGCCTGAAATGTCAGTTCTTTTACACCTTACATAAAAGTCTCAAAGCAAAGGTGAGTCCTGTGTAGGGTTTTATTATGCAATGCAAATGTCATTCTTCCCCCCCCACCCCCATCCCCGAGTTGGTGGGTGCATAAGTTTGCTTATTTGTTTAAGCTATTATTATTGGTGGATTCTGCAGGGAGCGCCGTAATCCCATTGGCTGAGCAGCTCGAGGCTAAGGCTCTTGGCTTTTTTGCTCAACATCAAAAGCGGGTACATGGAGCAGAAAATGAGATGTAAGCATTGTGTTTTTTTTTCTCCTCTCTCCAGTCTCCAGCCACTCCGCGCTGCTTCACACAGCATGGCGCTTTGGGGGTCGGGCGGGGGGGTTACCTCAGTAGCCATAGACTGAAATGGACCAGCAGAGGGAATCAGTCCCAGCCGGTTTCCAAGAATGGGCCAGACTCTCACTTGCCGTGGAGGTCCAAGGAAGAGCAAAGTATAGAACGCTTTCTGTACATGTTGTGTGTCCGATTTATTTGTAAAACTTTAAATGCATTTTGACTCTCCCCGCTTCTGCACTCTGAACCCATCCAGCTTGGAAGTAAAACAGAATTCAGTGTAAAGGTTGCAGATACTATTATCATTATTAAATTGCTTATTCTGGGCTCTGTGATCAGTTCGCAAACGCAGGTTAAATAACAGCCTATCCAGGAGGGACACGCTGGGAACTTGGACCAGCACTGTTTTTATTGATAGGTCCACCTGCTCTGTCAGACAACAGCGTACCCCCCATCCCCCAGGCCCATCCCCGCCGGCGTGCCCGCTGGATGGCTCGCTCCGTTTGTCAGGACGCAGATGGGAGTTTCACTGTGTCCGACTCTCCCCGGTGACCACCACCTGTGTCACACAGAGTAAAGCGTGCTCCCAGCCAAGGCCCGTCTGAGCCTCGGCATACGCAGGCCAGTCTGACTATAAGAATCAAGTCCAGAGACATGTGACTGGAACATTCCAGGAAAAAAAAAAACAGTAACAAAAGAATTAAGCAAAAATATGGTTTAAAACATTAAAATAAAGGCTAATATTTTTGGATCTGTTACTGTATCAGTGTTAGATACAGATAAATGCTATTAAATAATTGTAATTTAAATATCTTTACATATAACTAATATATCAATCATATTAACTACAAAATAGTAATTTACATATTGTAGCAAAACAAAAAAATGAGCAAAACATGCTAGTTAAATGTGTTTATAATAAATTAGAACTGGTTTTAATTTAATTAATTCAGCTGGATAGTTGGTAGAATTAACAAAACAAGAACAATGGCAGACTGCATTTAACGATTTATGTAAAAGGTAAATACATCAGGTCTTAAGAAATTGTTCTTTATTGTTCCTCTCTCAAAATGTGGCAATTTAACTCATCAATCTTCATCGACAGCAATAACAGGAAGTGGAAACGTGAAAAGCCAGTTTCCTTCGGGTTACCTGAATGCGCACAGATTGCTAAGACATCTGCAAAACAAAACCTCAGTTTTTTTTTCTTTTACTGCCATTTCCTATCCTTCTTCCTTTTTATAATTTTCAGTTGCAATATGTTGCCTAGAGATTAGGTTTTCCCGCACTCAGTGTTCGGCCTAGTAATATGTGTGCCACTAAAACCCCCCTGCAAAAGTATATTAAGGTGGGTGACAGGGTTATGGTTTGGGTATGGGGCCCTCATGGCTGCCATTTTTAGCCAGGTTCAATTACTTCCTTCAAGTCCCTCTGGGTCCCGTCTGCTGTCCATCCCACACCCGGCCAACGCAAACCACAGGCAAACAAAATAGGGACAAAATGGCCTTTCACCAGCCTGCCCCCACACTCTCTTGTCGATCGCACTGAAGTCCTCTGCACCACCACTTCATGCATAACTTTCAGCTTATAGGCCAGGATGCCAGGGGGCAGGGCATCTGTAACCTGGGCTGCATTGTGAAATACTCATCACAGTGAAGCAGTGAATCCCACACACTGTAAGTCACTGAAGGTAAAGCCATCTCTCTGGTAAGCTGTAACATCTAAACTGAAGTGCCAGTTTAGCTAACTAGCTATGGATTTTTAGCATACAGACTCTACAATCACTCCTAAATTCTGGGTTTGTCGTGCTCTCCACACTTTATACCCCCAATTCCTCCTTCTTTCAGCCCTGGGGCCTGGATTTCTTGCTTAGCTGGATAACTCGTTGGATTTAAGGTACCCCTGTTTAAATGGACTTCTTTGTTCACTTTCATTTAGCACAAACTACCTTAAACCCGACAAGTTATCCGAGTAAGCAAGTAATCCTGCTTCATGATACAGGCCCCTGAACTTGGGCCCAGCACGTTCACCTAACTCCTCCCTCCCTAGAAATGCACGTGCAGTGTACGCTAGGCGCGATGCATAATTATGAGCAATAAGCTGAAGCGTGTGAATGTCAATGGCGTTAGCAGTGACAGAGTCATTAACTCCCCCACCACTGCACATTGACAAAACCAAACATTAAAATAAATCACAGAGAGGGAGCTCTGTCAAGATTTCTGTCAAGAATAAATCTGAGCACAGGCTTCCACATTGGTATGAATTCATTAAATGAGATTAGGAGAACCTTCACTGACAGACGTGACTTTCAGTTACAGACTGTGTGCTCAACAGATCATGGGTGGCGATATTACTGAACCCATCAATATCAGGTGATTCTAACTGAAGTACTATCTGATTTTAAATCAGTGAGCTCTGTACCGTTCATCTTTCTCAAGCTAATAAAAAGTATTACGTATGAGTTAATGTTAACTCCAATGCTATGCTAACTAGCTATGCTAACGGATCTGGCTTTACAAAGGGTACTTCAACCTCAAATTAATAATGTGCACCGCCAGGTGGAAGTCAACCTGTCCATGACTGGGACATGGCTGGCAGGATCGTGCCCCCTCATTAATAATTTCAGATGTTTTTGTTCTGGGCGGAGGCAGAACTACATATGCTAACTAGCTAGGCTAAGTGAACATAATGTTGCTCGAATTTTTGTTCTTCTGTGCCTTTCATATACCTTTCAAATCTGAACTTTTCTTCTCTCATTTTCTTGGAGGAAAAAAGATAATATTAATTACGTAACATAATGATAAATGAAATCACCCCCAGAAATAAATCTCTGCCGTTGTTTAGCACCTTGGGAAATCGCAGACTGCTAACTCTTTGTACAGTTCACAATGGCAATGGCCACAAAATCACCCTCCTTTATCTGTTGCATAAAAACATCGCATTCGTTGCCCCGGGGCCAGTGAGTGGCGGGCCGCAGCCCTGCCCTCGTGTTCGGCACGGGAGCTGGGCGGCCTGCAGAACAACGGAAGTAGGTGATGTCATCCCGTCCGAATGAATGGCGCAGAGGGGACGGCCCTGAAAGCGGAGCGCTCTCTCCCAGCACTGTGCCATTACCTTTTGTCTGTGTGATATAGCAGTAATCCATCACAGAATCATGGAAGATTATCACGCCTTTTAAGGAGGCTGAGGCTCGCTCTGGAAAGTCCCTCAGCTACAGCGGCTAATGGCGGCTAGGAGAGAGGAGAGTGTCACCGGTAGCGACCCCCGTTCGTTTGAATTGATACCCGGCGGGCATGCAGGCCTCCCTGCATGCACATCCCTGTAGCACTTAGTATTCATACATAATTAATGCTGGGCCTCAGCTGGAGAATGTAAAAAACACAGAGTGTGGGTGCATCCAGAGGGTCAGTCATTGTCAGGTGCATGCAGGCACACACACACACACACACAGAGTCAGACGAGCATACACAAAAACCAGTTCACCCAGCTGACACACACACAAACCACAAAGTTACATGAGAGCATACAAAAAAGTCCAGTACACACACAGATACACTGTGTCTTGTTAAAAAAAAAAAACAGGCATGCTTGTAAGACAAGCCGTGACTAATTTACAGTTTGCGACTCCTGCTCTGTACTCGAACTGAAAGTTACAGGGCGATTTTTGTTAGGATGGCTTGCTGGTGAAAGCGCAACCCGCTTGAAGAGCAGAATGTAACCCAAGCAGTCCCTGATGCCAAGATGCGTCACCATCGTGACAACTGGGACACCCCCCCCCAACCCGTGCAAGGCATAATGGGAGCCAGGGCTCTGACAAGTCGAAAAAAAAAAATCCCAAACTTGTCGACGGCAGTGGCCCGGTTGCAACATCATTCTGAGACACAAAGGGACATTTGTGCGAGTGCCTGTGTTTCTAAGTGCCAGTCAATCAAGCAGACAGGGTCGGGTTTATGAGTTAAAATATCTGATAAGTTGTTTATTTCTGTAGTGAATTAATTTCTTTACTCTGCACCGCAGTTTACAGAAAGGAGTGACAAAATATAAATAACAAAATTCAACAGTGTTTCTTAACTCTTTTTTGTTTTTAATTAAAAACCTCAGTTTAAACTGGCAAAATGTTCATCATCCGTAAGCCTTGTCCATTCTCTCATTTGCGCTCTCCTAAAAAGGACGGGACATTAAACACCGACAACTTCAATAACATATGGATAATATTATTTACAACACTTGCCTTTTGGCAAACAATGCTTGGAGCTTCTTGGAAACTGACTTCCAAATGTAGAATGCAACAAAAAGAAAAATACAATTATGTTGTACAAAATCCAAAAAATACTATTAAAAACCCTTATTATAAATGGTAGCACTATACATTTATAAACTCCAAATGCTGACATTTTACATATAAGTACAAATTTGTAATTATTTGAAAATTCTGTTGAGGTAGTGCCCTCTTAAGTCAGTTATTATAATGTTAAAATATTGAATAAACATTACACGCATTCTATATACAATACAGCAAATCTTTACTTTTTATTTCATTAAAATTGTATTCCTTTGGTAAACATCACTGTCAGAAATGTGCAGTCCTCAAAGTGTCACTTTCAACTTTATTTTACATTCACATTTTGCATCTTTTTTGGATTTATTCTGGAAAATAATACAAAAAGGGATAATACGGTTTTTAAAAGCTTTTTAATGACATTCATTCGTGCTATAGGACTTGTAGAATTTCACGTTAAAAGCCTAGTGGTGATATCAACTAGACTTTTACTTTGTACGCTACCATTTCCCCATATTGTGGCATTATGTTGGAACGGAATGGACAAACGGAACAGAATCGAAATAGTCGACATGAGAATGCGGTGCTGGACAGATACTCCATAAGAAACAAAATCCAGTGTTCACCCGGAGTAGGATACGTGTGTAAACATCAGGAGTACCTTTGGGTGTTTATTTGTCTTATGTCTATTCTTAAAATCGTAGCAACAGAAACTCTTGTATTGTTTTGTTGCGTCTTGGCAATGTAACCGGTAATCGTGACGTTTCGCCGCAACGCACAGTTGCAAAACAGAATACCCTTTGTGTGAAGTGTGTTTTTTTCTTCGTCTTCTTAACGAGTATCAAATGTCATGGCGTTTCGGAGAATGAAACTGCGCTCTGAAGCAGAAAGGAGCAGTAATTAAAACACACACACGCGCACACACACACACAAAACATAGAAAGTAACAGGGTTGGCATCCAAACATTACAGACTGGAAACACTCCTTATCATTCTATAATGCCGAACAAAACTTTGGTTCTTATGTTAAGCAACAGGAAAATGTAAGCATCGCTTACTGTTAAGAAGTACTTATGGGAGTGTAACTGCTATACTCCCGCCAGTTGTTTTCCAGAAAAAAATACGTTTCCCCCCTTAATAAAATACCACTTTTTATTCACAAACCGTGATTATGAATGAAGGTGCAAATAATGTACAGTCTAAAAAAAAACTGCGCACTATGGGGTAGAAATAAATGACGCGTTAATAGAAAATAAACAAGTATACAAATAAAATATACATTTCACTATTAAAAAAAAACAATATTTTTTTTTGGGAAAGTATGTTTCATCATTCAGAATATGTATGAATGACAATCGTGAATCATTTTGGACCGGGGAAAGCCGCAATAAAACAGTCATCTGAAAAAATATATCTTCAGTGCAATTGTTAAATTTAGACTTACATATTTGAGCATTTTTCTTTAGAATATTTTCAGTCTCTTACCACCCACTGCCCTCCCTCCCTTCAGCGGCCGTTGGGCTGGCTGGTCTTTGGAAAGCGGGCAGTATTTTATTGTATGGGCATTATCCCCATTGGCACTGCATAGAGGGCAAGTGTAAGCCCTGAGGATGGGACATACGACTCTCCCGTCGGGCGTCTTCAGCACATGGGAGCCGTACACCTCCTCCGGCGCTCCGTTATTCCTACAGAAGACGCAGATCCTCGGCTCCTGCTTATTCCGCGGGGCCGCTTTGCGCATCTTCCGCTCCACACCGAAAAGGTCGAACCCAGAGAAGCTCCCACCAAAGCCGGAGTCCCTGTCTTGCAGGGGGACGCCAGTGCTTTGGTTGTGAAAAGGGCTGAAGATGGAAAAGCGTTCCTTCAAGTCAAGGATGGAGGTAGGCGGAGGGCTCACGGAGGGACAGCAACAGTCCAAGTGTCCGCCTTCACCTATACCGCCGATTACGCACGGACATGCCGGGGAATCGTCCAAACCTAGAGTTGCTTTCAGGGACTCCGTGATAGAGTTGGGACTCTGCGGCATGCTGTTCTTGTTATTTTTCGTGACCAGTGTCGACAGACCCAGGTAGTCGTTCCAGAAATTAAAGGTATAGTCATACGAGGTACGAGCGTTCAAATAGTTGTGATTTATGAAATCCATGCTTCTTTCGTCTTTCGCAAAAACACAAATAGATTCCGCCAGATCTTTGTTTTTTTTTTCAGTCGGTGGAGTTTAATTTGCGTATAGGAAGGGATGAAGCGGACTTTTCCAGTGATTCCTTGTGTCTAAACGTCTGGTCAGGAGCCTGCTGTTTTTAAGCCCCCCTTAGAATGAAAGAGCAGGAGGAGGGCGGGCCTCTTTTTTTAAACCAAGTTTATGATCAGGTTGAAAGCACATTTCTGGGTGCCGTGGTTGCCAGACTTGGTCAGTGCAACCTGAGTGGACTGTTTCGGTTACCCGTTTATTTGTGGTATCGAGAAAAATGCATTCAGCTGTATTATTATATAATGCAAACACAAATATCCTAAATGTGGCTAATCGCATATTGCTGGATTAATGTATTGGAAAACTTTTTACAATTTTGATTTCTCAATCGGTCACACATTAGTTATTTTTCGTAGCGTGTAGTTTTCCTTTTATTTACGTATTTTGTAAGTATGTCCTCAACATAACTGACCGTGTTTGAACTTTGGGGTGACGACGCATTAGTTTAAAATCCAGGGCAAACTCTGGCAACCACACTGTCATCGAAATCTGTTTCGGCTACGAAGCAGCTCCCACTTCCCAGAAATGCAAGCAAACCCGGGAAGGGGAATAGTGTATGAAGGTGTCCTGTAGTCGAAACAGAAAACAATGACAAATAAAAACTGTTCGGTTTTTATGTAAAATAAAACGAAACTATTTAGGGTGATCACTTATAATGCATCGAAATGTAATTAATTAAAATATAGCCCTATAAAACACGGGAATGTTATTTTTGGTACCTTATGTTTGTATTACTCCAGACCACTGTTTCAGGAAAACTCTAGATCTGGATTTATTAATGACTGTAAAAACCGGATAAGTCGGAAGGTCTTTGCTTCGAACTAAATGCATACAAATATGTCTGGTTTGGTTCTAATGGTTAACTAAGAAATTAGAGGTTTTCCGTGAGATTTACAGTGCTCGGAGCGCCCCATTAACTACGCTAAGAGAAAGCGTTTATCATCGGAAATGAGCGCTGGAGCGTATGACAGCAAGAGCGGCGCCTTCTTCCGTGGCTTCGGGGGCTTTCGGGGGTGTTGTCGGCTTTATATTTTTATTTTTATCGTCACCTATTGAAACGGGCTGGACTCATGTTAAATGTCATATCATAAAGTAGTCTGTTTAAAACAGTAATGACAAAAATACTCGGGAAGTCAGAGTTACCCATTAACAGTCAGTGGCCTGTTCTAATTTAAACTTTATTTGCGGTTCTCTAAAGCTAAATTATTAACGTGATGCAGCCGTGTTTACTGTATGGAGAGCTGACGTAGGCTACCGCTATCCTACATATCTGAAGCCATATTAATCTAGGTGTTTTCATTTTACAGCTTGCAGTTGACGCGATACAGTTTGCAAGCACGAATAAAACATATTATAAGCTTCTTTTGTTTCAATCTACTTATGCATGTAATTCAACTCATATATGATCATATTTAGACTGTAGTCGCAAAATGTTTGCGGCGAACTATGCAGTGTTAAATGCTATATGTGAATTATATCTGTAAATTTGCCTAGTCCCTACTGTTCCTTTATGTGGTGCCGCTACGGCTCTGGCATTCAGTGAATAGGCTTTTGCCATGGCAGTGCATTGTTGTACAAGCTCAATACTGAAAAACTAAAGACAAGCTGGCTTGTTTTTTTTAGAAGCATGAGGGTCCATAATGATTGGACTGGCTCAAGGAAACGAGAGACCTTTGCACGCAGGATGCATGCATTTATTTTCCGTTTTTTTCTAGGGGGGGTGGTTGGTTGAATTTATGCCTTTGAGGGCTGGGCAAAGGCCGTCAGTTGAGCTGTGGCTCCCCTTGCCAGCTAAGCGGCCGCTAATTCCCATTAGCGGATCCTGTCGGGACTGGTGGGATTGCGGGGCTCTGCCACTGGGTGTCTGTGTGTGCTAAGTGGAAATCAGGCAGCCCCGCTACATTAAGGCTTCTGTTATTTCAGCTGCTCTGTGATGTAACAATCGCCCGTGTGCTGAAGCCCTTCATTTACTTGGTTTTTATTTTTTATTTTTTGGTTGCTATACATGTCTTTGTGGGAGTTATGTGATTTTTTTCTCCCCCTTTTTCACCAACAGTTAGCAACGTGAAACTGTACCCGTTTTATCTTGGAATCTGACGACGAAGTGAAATGTGCCTTAAAGGGACTGAATAAAATTGCTTAGAGTGCTCTTGCTCTCCTGGCCTGTGAAAGAAAGGGTGACCAGATGATCAGGAATGTTGACGGCTGAAGGGAGACAGAGGCACTTTTGTTTGGTAATGCGTAGAGGTGGAATTGGGGCATCCCACACAGGATGGAAGCGATTGTACTTATTGTGGCATAATGCCCATGGTAGCCAATGCTGACTTGACAAAGATTAAGCTTACACAGTATTCTGGGGGAGTTAGCCTTTTATTTAAACGTTACATGCATTTTCCATACCCTGCTATCCAGTGCAGGGTCACAGTGGGTCTGTAGTCTCAAGAGGCACTGGGAATAAGGCGAGGGACACCTCTGATGGGACACCAGTCACTGCCGGGCACACAGTCTCACCCACGCACAATCACACACTGCGAGCAATTTAGAGACACTGAGTCACGTATTTGGACTGTAGGAGGACACTGGCGTACCTGGAGGAAAGCATATCAACAGTGGGAGCTATATGTAATTCCGTTAGCTTCGCTAAAGGGCCTAAAATGGAATCCACATCGCTGTAGCATTTAGCATTGAGTGATACTGCAATGCTAAGCACCGCTTCACTTTTCTGTTTAACATGGAGATGAAGTCCTTCGTATGAACGTAATGTGTAACCCAAATAGACTAAATGTGGAATGTATATTAAAAACAAGCATTTTAAGTAAAAAACAAACCACTTGCTGGATTTTTCCGACTTCACCTTCCTGTGAAGTGCAAAAGCTATGTTGCTAAGCATATTAAGTGCCCGGATATTTCCTGACATACTTGAGTGCCGGCAGAAGGTGTTTCCGTTGAACATATTCATCCGAGCCTCCTTTAGGCAATAGCCCATTATTGATGCCCACAGACAGCAATCTATCGATCGGCCAAAATGCTGCATTGATCGGTGTCAGCTTGTCTTTCCACATCAACGGGCCCGGCAGACGAAGTCCACATTGTTCTGTGTGATGGCCTTTCACTGTGCCTTTCATGTGTCAGCCTGAGAACCAGCCATGCCAGGCAATCTTTTTACGAGCCACTTTTTTGTTATGAACTTTTCATCACGGACATCAAAGACTGGGGATTTGGGAAAGCCTGACAGCCGGGAAAGGGGGGCGGGGGGGCACATCCATGAGGTAGCGTTATGCGGTGGCTGCTTTGTACTTTAATGCATACGCATGCTCCATCACATAGGCCCGTCCGTCCAGCAAAGCCAGAGACAGATTCCAGAAGATGACTGACAAGGAGGGAGCTGGGTGGCAGATGGACAATGAATCCATCTTCAAGATCTGCTAGATAAGAGTCAAGGATAATTGAGGTGAATACAATTGGTATGCAAATATAGATGCTACTGTTAGAAGTTTACAAAGATGACGTTGGGAACAACAGAAGACAATTAATGAATTAGCTTTGTGTTGGCTTTGTGTTGACATCAGCTTTTGCAGAGAGTTGGGGAGAGTTGGTGTGGCTTCATAGATTCGTATGTACGAGACCCACCAAGACGTGCATGTCCATGATGTGGATGGCCAGTTTGTGTAACGAAATCTACCAAAGCTTAACTGCTAAGGGGTTTGAGCATGGTTAGGAATTGTAAAGTGAGACTAATGCATATCTTCTTTATTGCTTCAAAGGACTTGTAAGAACCAGGGCCAGCTCAGCGCCATAGGCAGATTGACTTGAAGCACAATTGTTCTAACAAACATCCCTGTTTTGGCTAAACCCTGTGCCTCATGTTCTATAACCTTGTTCAAAGAGCTTGGTTTAAATGTTTCATTGGGCTCTAACATGTCTGAAATGCATATTTTTTGGATGCAGTTGTGCAACACATGGTTATTGCCTAAATATTTCATGGGGCAAATTAGTGTTGGTGAATCAAAAGGGCTTTTGAAGTTCAGTAAACCTCACAAGTCGGTGCATAAATAAACAGTTGGAAAGTTGTGCGCATGTGTTTGTTTGTGTGCGTAATAGCGAAGGGTTTGTCATTATCGCAGGTTAGTGTTTTGATTACATGTGCTTTGGCTCTTGCAGTTTTCAGCTGCTGCAGATCAATCGAGCATTTTTAGTCGAGGGTATCACATGCAAGGAGCACATCTTCTGTAATCGATATTCTGTCCCCGTCTCGTCGTCCTGTCCTGCCAAATCGGATTCGCTGCTTTCACAGCCATCATCCTGAACACCTGGGATTCTGTGTTTTATTTTTAAATTTTTATTTTTTGCAGAGATCCGGGGTCATGAGACAGGGAAGTTCGGTATGTGTGGACACTGTTGTACTTCTCGTCAGAAGGAAATAATGTAGTCATTCTTAGCAAAAGCAGACAAGATGTCCATACTAAAGTGATTTTGCTTAAATGCACTTGGAGGCACTCAGTCAGTCCAATGCTCAGATATTAAGTAAATTGACAGACTTCTGTTTAGTTGCAATTACTTGCAACCCACCTTAGCATTAAAATACCCACATTTAAACCCATGCATTAGCCCATGCATGCATCTTTGCTAACCTCTTATCCATTACAGGCTTGTGGTGAGCCTGGAGCCTAGCCCAGGAAGCTTAGGACATGTGGCAGGGGATACCCGTCCATCATAGGGCACACACTCATACACACAATAATATACTATGGGTAGTTTAGAAACAGTTATACTCCTAACCACGAGTTTGCATTGTGGGTGGAAACTGAAATACCTTTGCAAACACAGCAAGAAAATACACATAGCTGGAGACGACATGAATTAATAATAAATAATAAAATTTTTTTTTGCCTTTTTGAAAAGAACGTAGATCCAGCGTCCATTTTTACTAGTTTGTTTCCTTTTATAGACATTCTGCGCAGCTTTATAAAGGATGTGGTGACTTGCTGCTTTGATCCTGTTAGTTAACGCACAGTGATGCTCTGCATTTTGTCACGAAAGCGATGTTGTGCCTTGCGACTTAGCGAGACTCGGGGGAACCCCGCGACACATGCAATCGCAATGAAAGTGTGTCACTTCAGTTGACGCATTGTGCCATGAAAAAAAATAAATAAATCAATTAAAAACGGATCTTCAGCCAGTTGTTCCATATGAATGCTTTTAATAACTATGTTATTCATCTTAATCTGAGCGCCACATCTGCCTACTGCCTAGCAGAGAAACATGGTGTTTTTTTTTCATGTGTTATTATTTCCCTACAGTGCCACAGTGTGCCCTGTGATGGACTGGCATCCCTTCTGGGTTACCTCCGGTTCTGTGCCCTGTGTTTGCCAGGATAGGTATTAAGGTCACCACTACCCACTACTGGATAAGCAGTTTTGGAAGATGAATAGATGGATAATGGATGGATGGATGGATGCATGGATGGATGGATGGATGGATGGATGATGGATGGATGAATAGATGGATGATGGATGGATGCATGGATGGATGGATGCATGGATGGATGCATGGATGGACGAATAGATGGATGATGGATGGATGCATGGATGGATGGATGGATGGATGGATGGATGACCTGATTTTACCCATACCAGCTTAGCTGTAGCTATATATGTCTGTATTATTAACACATCAAAGATATTAATGAAGTTAGCAGTTTACATACAGTTAAGGTTCGGCGCATCTCATAAACTCCCAATGGTGAAATCTTTCATTACCGCCATAACTTTGAGATTGAGTGATACTTTAGTTTGTCTGTCCGCTTCATTTTCCTGGAAGAGTTCAGGTTAAATGCCTTCCCACAGAAACGACTGAACGGTGTCTCTCAGGACTTGAGCCGGGAACCTCCAGGTCAGAAGATCACGCCCCTGAGGCAGCGCATGGTGCGATGATGTCTTCTGCTATAGTATGTATAGGTAGGTCCAGCAGACTCAGGTCAAGAGCGCTTGTGTGTCACACATCTGTCCAAGGTGGCTCAAGAGCTTCTCGTTCTTCTTTTCAAAACATATTCTTCTGGGTATCTTGACAAATGCCCTTCAAGAATAAAGCCAAGTTTTTCTATCATGAGCCAAGTCTTAATACACAAGCCGAGCTGCTCCCGTAGGGAGATGGAGATAAATGTTTCTGTCAATAACAGCATGTCCTGCTAAGAAGCCTACAAACCCTTCAGGAGATGTAGCGATTTGCCACTTCTCTGGTAGACTCATTCATTATCTCGCTCTCTTGAAAATGCCATTCGACACCCATATCAAAGCAGCGGAGCGTCAGAAGTAGATGGACGTAACTTTCACGGATGCAATAGCTTTAGAAATTACAACAAAGAACGACTATAACGCTCAAAGAAATGGAATACCTGTCATTTTGTTAAAAACAAACAAATAAATGAAATTGGTACATGCAACCGACTGAAGGGGATCGGCGTAAAGATAGCAACTTCATCATGGCCACAGCACAAATGAAAGCACTTCACTTGTAATTGAATGATTGGTATTTGCTTTAATAAGCTTTATGAGAAAGGGCTGGTTCTTATGATGACCTGAATCATACAAGGTAGACGTGGACTTTGGGGCAACGTTTCGTGTTTGTTGCCGAGCCATTATTTCAGTTTAATCGCTGGTTTGGTTTTTATTTCCATTAGGGCTACCATTATTATCGAAACATTATTATTGTAGTATTCGAGTGCAGTGTGCTCCGACAGCTCTTTACGAGCTGGGTTCCTGTACTCCTTTATTTTCCTTTCTTTTTTTGATCGGCTTATTTTCCATTCATCCCCATCACTGTCACTGCTTCCATTAAATAGCGAGCATTACGTTTTACGACGTTTTAAAAAAACAAAGATAGCGAGGCTGGCAGTATAATGCCGCTGTGCCGCTGTTCGCCTGTCGTCCTCTGCGGTTAAGCGGGCGGCTCAGGAGCGCTATGCGGCTGAATATCACTTCCCTTTCTGCGCCTTAGGTTGAATGAAGCTATTTTAGCGGCTCTTGAGATTTTCCAAATAAGATGGAATGGGGGAGGGAGTTTAACAATCTGCCTGTTTTAAGGTTAAACCAATCCTTATGTAAAAGCGTGCTGCCAAGTGTTTTATATGAAATATGTTAGTAGCCTACTTTGGCAACTATGTTGTCAGATTTTGATTACTTGTTCTTTATGAGTTTTCCAGGTTTATACTACGTGTCATTAGTTAACGTTATATAAAATTGAACAGGCATTCTTTGTAACGTTGTAACTAAACAAACTAATGAGACACATTTTGAGTGGATGCAAAAACACTTGGCAGAGCAACGGGAGGTTTTTTTTTTTTAATTGGAAGTTGTTACACCTAAATATCCGCCTCAAAGTATCTACCTGGCCACCAGATGCATGATTTTGTGAGCATCGCAGGCAGACAAAAAGTTGTCTAAAAATTTTTCAAATTAAGCTCCGTCACCTTGCCGCCACCGAAGTCATATGATTACCATGAAGCATAGTGTTACCGTGGAGCTGACAAACCACTTCTTGTCACCAAATTTTCCCGGCGTTTTTGTCTTATAATAGCTTTTTTAATTACTGTGGTTTTTTCCCCCCTCTTCTTAAGTTGGTCCCATAATATGATCCCCTTTATTGATCACAGTAATGAAAATGTAACATAATCCATTTTAGCCGACAAGGTCTTCTCCATCTGTCCTTGGCTCCTGTTCTATAAGCCTGGCTTTTCTTTGTCTGAATCAGCCAGACTCTCTTTGTTAGGAATTCAACTGATGGACCATCATTTATCATCAGTAATATGGATTAAATCTGTGTTTGTGCCGATGCAAATGAAGGAAATGTAATTACAGGCTAAATTTGATTTAGCGTGATGAATAGCTTCAGCCCATGTCTTTAACAACGGATTATATACCCAAATCTGGGAGTTTAATATTCTCGTTTGAAGGGCAGGCTTTTTCTGGGGACCTCAGATGCTCTCCAGTGCGCTTGTGGTGGTGAGCTTGCAGTTTATATCAGTGGTTGGGTGGTCATGACATTTTCAGCTGTGGCTGCAAGCAAGTCATGGATTTTTTTTTTTTGGGTGGGGGGGGAGGCAAACGGATGGGTGTGTGACTGGTGACAGGGCAGAGTTACAGGCACAATGGCCATCGCCGGGAAAAAGCCCACTTGCATTCTGGGCAGCAGAGGCCGTGTTAGCATGAACCTGCAGCGATGCAGACAGTCTTCCTGGTGGATACCTGCTCCCAGGTACTTGCTAATGGACCAACAGCAACTCTGTGGTCACACATACTTCTGGGGGCTTGCTCTATCTACCAGGACTCTGTCTTCACCGTCTAACGAGCTTTGACTTCTCTAGTTTTGTTTGTCACGAGAGCTGATTTCTTCCTTACATCCGGAAAGTTTCCATCAACATCTTAACACAGACCTCGGTGCTCGGAAATCGAAAAGCCGATCCAACGCGACGCGATGTGCTTACAAACTGGCAATGCTTCTCCTTCTCCTTTTCTTATGTTTTGGACCTCTTTGTGGAAATCTATGAAAATGAAATGTTTAAACTCATCTTTTTTTTTTTTTGTTTGGAGTGCTCATTCATTTCTACTGAGCATTTTTTTTTCTGGGAATTAGTCTTTGTTTACTCCCGGGATATCATTATGGTATGTGCACGTGTTTCCAAATATCTGGTTTAGTTCATTGTAGATTATCCTGCCAGACGGTAATAAATGGAACCAAAAACACCTTGGCAGTCAACAATAGCATTGACTAAATGCATATAGCATTCAGAAGCCAGGGAAATTATACAGATTAGATGACTATCATACATTCTTCTGCTGACAAAAAGGGCTTTTGCTTTAATGAGAATGACAAGTATTCCCTTTAAATGTAAGATACAACGAAAGCAAAAGGCTGATTTGTCTTGCTGGTTTCATTAAGCCCTTTGTCAGCCTTTGAAATCAGTGATATGTCAGCCTGAAGGCTAATTGTGGAAATTGGACTGGTTTTAACCTCTCTACAGCCTCACCAGAATTTACATAAGACCTGTACCCTTATTTAAAGCGATGAATGACAATAAGATGTTATCTGTAATGTCGGAACGGATTGAATCCGACGTATGAAGCCACAGCTTCTCGTCGTGGTGGGATGTAGATGGTATTCCTAGCTAGCTTTTCACAAACTATCGATCGTCTCATCCCCTTATACGTGTCAGTGTGATAGGCAGGTGGTGAAATAAGCTAGCTCTAAGAATAGGTGGACAAGACATCAGAAATTCAAGGCTTTATATGGTATATCCTGAAAAATATACACAGGGTCATGTGGATTCCTGTGAATAGCAAGACTTGGTCTGTATTGTGGCTGCAAAAACGCATTTTTATTTTATTTTTTTTAATCACAGACTGGTTACTGATATAAGGAATGTTTTTCTTTCCAGCATCCGGGTTTGGTGCCCTTAGTGTTTATGGTCACCCACAGTCCAAACTCGTGCGATTTGATGTATTATAGTTAATAAGTTGATAGAAGCTCTATTCCCTCTTGTGACTGCAAGGCAGGTCTCATTTTCATCAAATGAACATATTATAATTCTGCTGGGGGGGGGAGATTGCAGCGGGGCGATGATAACCGACTGCCTCACCAGGTGCGGAGTTGGAAAGGGAGGCTGTTAATTAAACAGAGCATGATGGCTACTTTGTACCAGTCACCGTTCCTGCCTGTAGCAGACAGCTGTTAAGGGACTCCTGTCCTGAAAGTGAGTGCTGGCTGTGCCTGTCCCGTTACCGCAGAAACTAAGCGTTCCCAAGTTCATGGGGAGTTCATTGGCATAGAGGAGTCCAAAAGAAACCCAGCCTGATTTGACCTGGTATGGCTGTTTTTTTTTCTGTATGCTTTATCTTAAACATAGTTCTGATTGGCCCAGTTGCGTCTGTGTTTGCTTGTCTGCGTGCATCGTTGGTCTGGACCTCAGCTGATCGGGCCTCTCAGAGCCGAAGACCCAATTGTCCTTGAACCAGGCCAAGGAAAATTAAAAAATTTCTCCCATTGTGATGAATAGATCAGACGAATTGCTTCAGAGTGTGACTATGTAGCCATTTAAATGACATGAGTGCAGGATGATCATTTCTGTACATTTAATTCTGTTTTTCCCTCTTAAACTTCCTGTTGTTTACTTTTTGAAACATTGATCATGGAAAATGTGTGTAACATTCGCGAAACTACGGTGAAGGTTCTTCAGTGTGCTGAGAGTTTGCAATCTGAGTCACACTGTAAGGGAAAGTGAGAATAAGAGAGTTTAAGTAAAATATGCAGAGAAAAGTTTCTGATTTTGACAGAATTTGCATAAAACAAGGGGGGAAAAAATATCGGTTTCAGCATGCCCCGAAATAAATTTCGTAAACAGCACTGCATATCAGGAATAAATAGCACACTCTTCTGAGCAGAGAATACCCACTGCAGACAAGTTCAGTATGGTCTACATTTACATAAAGAGTGGCGTTATCCAATATACAGAGACTGCCAGGGACTCCGCACAGTGCCAAACAGTAACATGAGATAGGGGCTGTTGTCCAGAGGGTCACCCCATCCCACTCGGAAGATCTACGCCGAGCCTCGCGTCTTCCAGACCTGAGCTCTGTCTGCAGTAAATAGCTAGTTGGGCTAAATGGACCATCTGCACCACAGAGACCGTTTAATCCTTAGAGGGTCCCGGGAGGGCAGGGAGGTGACTGTGTGCCGAGTCCATTCATCACCGCCAAGTTACACGACAACGTACAAATCCTCCATTTTGGCGGGGGGTGTGGTGGGCCGCCACGTGCCATCTGTATGCTGCCATCGCAGCCCCCAACAACTGCATTAATTACATCATATAAATGAGCACGTGTGTCCATCTACATGGGGAATTCTGCAGGCCATTCAGCTTTATTGTCGCGTAATTGACCCTGCGTAACCTCCCCCCCTACACCCACCACGCTGATCCCCATGTTAAGGCTACACACCACTCATAGGATGTCATTGTCAGCAGCTGAGGCTTTTTTTGGTGGTGGTGGGGGTCCTTTTCTAAGAAGAGGTCAAGGTGTCTAAAGACCTAAACAGCCTCATGAATTAACAAAATAGGAGGCTAATCCAGGGCTTTGTTCTATATTCAAATTCAGTGACTAAAATGTTACTTTAAGCACATCCAAAATCTCTTTAAGAACATTACAAGGCCTTTTGTGATGTCAAATAAGCCAAAGTTATGGAATCCAAATTGCTTTATATTAGTGCATTCTGCATAATCAGATTTCAATGTATATTTTCTATATTGATTCATTTTTCAAAATAATTGACATTTAACTCAATGTTCAAATTTTCAGAGACATTTTTTAAAATAATGTTCAGTAATACATTTATTGCTGCCTCCAGCTATTTTCTAGCTGTTCTGCTGCTACAGTTTGCATACATGTATAATATCCTGATTCCTGCCTTTCGTCAGTCTTGAATGTAGCTGTTACATTTGTGTAACAATCGTATCCTGGTGCAACTATTGTATTTGCGTTCTTGTACGTTGTTATAGTTATTTATTGTATGTATGTAAAAATGTCTGCATTAACGGAAGCTGCTGCTGAATTGTTTCGCGCTCGTGTAACTACGCTTACACAACAGCAATAAAATATTGAAGAAGATGTCGGCGTATCAGACTCTTCATCTTCACACCGCTTTTCCTGGTGTGGATCATGATAGCAGGTCAGGTCAGACCCCCCCTTACTCGGGCCACAACCTCCAGCTTGTTCTGGGGGAATCCTTACAGGTTTCTAAGCCAGCTGAAAGAGAGAGAGTCAGTCCCCAGCATATCCGGCGTCCGGCTATACTCCACCCAGTGGGACCTGCCTGGGATGGCTCCCTCAGGATCCCACCAGGTGACATCCTGAAGATCCCCAGATCGCCTCGGCTGGCTCCTCCTGATCAGAAGCAGCTATATTTTGAGGTCCCTCTGGATCTCTGCACTCCTCTGTCTGTTGTTGGGAACCTTGTATTCAGAGCCAAGTCCTTTCTGTCATTACTCTCAGCTCACCATAACCCTGCTCCGTACTCTCAAAGTTGCAGCCACCAAACCCATCCAGCTACCAGTCTTGCGTTTTTGCTTACTGCTGCTCAAGCATAATGTCCTGTGGTATTTAAACTCCCCCGCTAAATACAGACTCTCTCACCGAATCTGAACGGAGCAGTCGACTCTTTTCTGAGAACGCGACATGGCCTTGGGTTTGGATGTGCTTATTCTCACGCTCGCTATCGCCCGCTCAAGTGCTGATTTGGCAAAGCTTTTAGCTGGTTAAGCAAGCCAGGTGCTGAAAGTGATCTATACACGGCGATGATGGATTATTCCGATAACCGGTCTGTATTTACATGGCCTGGTTCTTCGAGACTCAAAGCCTAGTAAAGCCATGCACAAAATTTCTGAAGGTTCGCAAAGGAATGGTCTGTGTGAGCAGTCAGGCTCCTCTGAAAGGTCAGCAAAACCTTTACAAAGTCATGTCTGGAGCCTTATGCATGTTATGCGTTTGTTTAAATCTGTGCAAAATTATTTGTGTATTTGGAGTTTGCTGAATTAACCCATGCAAGCCAATCACTTATTTTTAATGAATTCATAAACCGATTTGCTTGCTCCAGCGAGCAATGGGTTTCAGGATCTTATGACATAAATAAATTGCTTAACTGACTTTAATTAAATTAAAAGACCAGCTTGAGCGTTTCTTGTTTATTAGGTGCAGGAGAGAAAACCCACCTGCAATGTCTTATTTATTTTTTTCTGGGGGCGTTCCGCTTAACCTGGGCCAAGCACAGTATTCAGACACGAGAAGAGCAGCAGGAAGCTAGGAATGTAATGCTCTCTGACATTTTCGCTTTGCTCAGGGCACTGAATGCTGAGAAGTACCTGAATCTGGGGTAACAATTTCCCCCAATTCTCTTTGGACTTGTTTCCAACTTAATTGACTCAGAGCCACAGGTGAGATGCTCATTTAGATGCGTCACCCAGATTTATCAGGAAGCACGCACAGTTATAACGTCACATTGTAGAAACTGTTAACAGCAGAGCGGTAGATAGAACTGACAGGTCAAAGGTCGCTTCCCATCATCCCCCATGCCCACCTCTCCCTGCAGTACGCACAGACAGATACCTGTCTCCATGTGATAACGGCGAGGACGCACCATCACCCTCTCCTACCCTCTGGGGCTTTTGCACACACAAATGTCTTCTGTCTTTCAGCTTCATACCCGATTTTCATTCTGTGCCCACGGTGCATCTCAGATTAATTTATTTATGTATGTATGCATTTATTTATTTGCTTTGGTCTGACCATATCAAAATACACTTTTGCTTTTATATATCATTATTCAGCTCTCTATCATGGGGCCAAGAGTAATATATACACAGCAAAGGTGT
This sequence comes from Mormyrus iriodes, assembly GCA_011763525.2. Lineage (NCBI taxonomy): Eukaryota > Metazoa > Chordata > Actinopteri > Osteoglossiformes > Mormyridae > Mormyrus > Mormyrus iriodes. The sequence continues at coordinate 1,114,594 of JAAGVU020000015.1, read as the reverse complement.
GCTGGCTATACATCAAAACATAAAGTAAAGTTTTCCTATTTGCAGAAGTAATAATAGAAGGTATTTGTTTTATAATGTAAAGAAGGTTTGATTTTCGCACCTTCCATGATCCAGTTTGAGATGTCTTTTGACAGACATTTGACAGGGACACCGGTGACAGCCTCAAGGTGGACGCTCACGGGACATGTGAAATCATAATAAATAGTGAAGCATTATTTGCCTAACAGATTTTTCACAGTAGATATAAAAAGGGAAAAATATTTTAATAATAATGATGTTACTGATTTTTTTTTTCATTTTCCCTAATCATCCAAATTGCATAAATGCCTCAATTGCAATTAAGCCCTACAAGAACAATTTTACTGGCAAGTCCAGAAAAGAAGCTACCAGTACTCAGTGTACACAATGTCTTAGAAGTGATGCGGTCTTGATTAATTGACAGCGAAAGCTGCATCTCCAAGTACTCACGTCTCAAGGAAACTTTTGGTCTTGCCGTAGACAGACGTTATATTAATTACAGATATTCCCTGTGGTATAACGTGGAATTTGAATGCATATATATTAGTTAACTAGTGTAACTGTAGCAAAACACTTTTTCCCTTTCAGAATATGGAAATTTAGCATCTCTCAGGATTAAGTATAATTAGATTTGCTGTAAAAAAAAACATCTTTGGCCCCAAATGCTATATTCACTATTTATGTATTGCAATGTGTTTCCCCACCAAGCTGCTCTAATGATCCTGTCCTCCTGGCTCTTTGCCTTGGCCTTGTGGCTTCCAAAGTCAGTCGGGTTTCGCAGAGAAGGTGAGAAGGTCTCCGGGTCATGGATCTCCATCCTCGTTAATGTCAGTGGGCCGGATTCGCCGGGAATCCTTCTCGGTGTAACGAAGGGGGGAATGGCGGCAGGAACTGGGCCCCTGACAGGTATAAATTAACGAGGAAATACAGGAAGCCCCCTGTTAACGTCCACTGTTCCACGACGGGTTACCAGGTTAGCTTTTCCATTACAGGTTCAAAAACAACCCTGCCATTGAAAACAGAGCCAGTCAAAGCCTCCATTCTCGGCCTGAGCTGAAGGCAGAAAATACAGCAGGAATATTAAATGTGGCGGATATGCAGAGTAATTAAGGTTACGTTAGGGGCCATTTCGTTGCGAAACGCACGTCGCCACCTGCACAATCATCTGCTCATCAATCAGTCATTTTCTATACCGTTTTTAGAATTTAAAGCTACAAACTTTATCTTAGCGCGAGGGATTAATGGCTGTTTGTATAGATATAAAAGGGCTATAGCTACGCCTGCAAGTGACAGGCTGCTCACACTCACGCACACACATGCAAGCACAGGTAGTGCAAAGCTATTACCCAGGCTCCCTGTGTGTGTCCCCCAGATAACATTTAAGTAGAGGGGGTATCGAGTTGCCTGGAATTCAAATGCTCCCTCAAACGGGGGAACCTTCCAGTATAGAAGCGGCTGTTCGATTTTAAACCTACTGCTCCGTAGGATTCTCTTATTCTCCTCCTTACGTTTTGTTCTGTTTACTTTATGACAAAAAATACGTTCTTCCTAGGTAATTTTAAAGCTCTTTTTGAAAGTTCACGTAACTGGGTAAAGAATTAAAGAATATAATAACGTGACATAGCTATCATGCAAAAAAACATTTATTGATCCACATAAATCTGACATGTCTTGGAGTCGGGGGTCTTTCATCAGTGCAAACTTTGCTTGAGGTGACCAGAGAGTACCTAGTGAAATGCAGTGGTCTAATGCACCAGTTTCCTCCAATATATTATGTACAGCCTTTCCCTTGGTTACGATACCTTATCGGAAGGTGAAAATATTGTAAGGTGAAAATGTATTCTAATACAGTACACCTAACCTAACAAACATCATAGCCTAGCCTACAGCATACCTTAAACATGCTTAGAACACTTACATTAGCCTACAGTTGGGCAAAATCATTAACACAAAGCCTATTTTATATTAAAGTGTTGAATATCTCATGTCATTTATTGAATAATGTACCGTAAGTGAAAAACATTTACTCATCGTGAAGTCGGAATATTGTAATGGAGCATCGTAACCCGGGGAATGTCTGTACTGTAAACAGGCATGCCGGTCAGGGGTGGAGTAGTCACCTAGTCAGTAGACGAGGGATAGCATTGGACAAAAAGACTGCAGCTGCATTTTAATCAGGGGAATAATAATGGGAAATCAATTTGCATGTATATCACATTCGTGCTTCCCCTTTTTGCCACATTCAGGCACAGGTTTCCAATTTGGTATTATCCTAACTCGAGCTCCACTGACAATTACACAAACAGATGGTGAAAAGTTCACGCATAGGCCAGCCTGCTTGCAACAAATCTAAATTACCCACAAACACAGGCCCCAGCCCCTCTTGGGCGCCTGTAGGTCTTCTCTGCTAGCTTAACAGCACCGCGTTTCCACCTCCAGGCCGCCCCAAAGGTCAGCCTTACACTGTTTTTTGTGTTTCTTGAATGTACATCAGCAATTTGTGAGTACTGGCTGACTCAGATTTGTGGAGGGGAACTGAGACCAGTAGGCCCCTGGAAATATCATGTAGGGTAATTGCTAACTGGTGCCACGGCTGCAGCAAGCCTGAATCGGTTGGGTTTTTAATGGGGTCACTCGTACAGGTCCTCTTTATAACAGTCTGTCAATACCCTGGAGATAGCCTTAGCCAGGGCTGTGATTCAGTGAGCGCCATGAGTTGTGCCACATCTCCGGCAGGCTTCCCTGGGAGGCCCCGCTAGGCCGGGGCCCCTTTGAGAGGCCTCTCTTTCAGTGTACTGGAACGGGTGATGGATATGAAAGGAAAGAGATATAAAGGACAGCTAAAAAGGGAGAACCAGGCAGATGCCGTCTTAATCAAGTCCATTCCCGCAGCTCAGACGGGCCTGCCCCCCCCGACCAAGCAGCGATGGCGCTCTTTTTACAGGCAGGAAGGCTGAACGAGGAGTGTCAGGGTTGGGTGGCATGTGACCAGCGAATTAAAAAACACAAGCTGGGAATGCTCTGGTGCGAGACTACAGTGCGGAATCAGGAATCAAAAGAGATGCAAGAATCACACCTGGTCCTTAGTGTAAGATACCCCTGTGTCTGAAAAGGTAGGGTGAGGCTGCACTGGCTACAAACTGCATACTTTACAAGTCTGCGTTTGCCATCAGCTTTCAAAAGCTGATCCAGGACTGAAATATTAAATAGAAACACTGAATATGAAGTGCATGCTCGATATATTTTATTTGGAACAGAAATATATAGTAATACTTTTTTTTTTCTAAAATAAGAACAAAGTCTATTTATTATTTCGAGAGGAATAGATTCCAGATTGTAAATTATTAGTGCTATCGCTCATTTTGAAAGCACTAGTCCCATTTTAAAGAGTATAAGCAATACTGTTGGATATTAGCGGAAGAAAATGAGAAATAATTCTAGCAAAAATACCATTGAAACAACAGTGTTGAGTTCCATTGCGGTTGGTTCCTCTTCTTTCACAGAAGCATTCCTCTGAGATAGAACCCTGTAATTGCTTACAGCTTTCATGAAAGTTTGGATTTGTTGGCTAGTTTAGGTCATGAGTTGCTTCACAAGTTCCTTAGATGCCATATTCAGCAGCGGCGTTTGTGGAAAACTCGGCACGTTTAACACCAACGAAAGTCATCACTTCGACGATAAGCCCGCTGAGAAACACGACCCACACAAGACTAAGTTTACTTAAAATATTTACATGCCGAGAAATTCCAAGAGTCATGAGTGGTATTTGTGTATTTAGTTCATCCAAATGCTACACGCATTCCAAGCCGTGGCAAGCTAGGGCTTATTTTAATTCCGAGGGGTGTGTTTCCAGATGGATTCTCCACACAAGAAGACGGGCCAGCATTTCACAGATGCACTCAAAACCAGGCACTCAAACAAATATGTTTCAAAATAAGACAATGTTAAAAATCAACCATAAAGAATGAACAGCAGATTCTCTCTCCTGCATATGTCAGTACTTGATATATACATTCCATTTCCCTGTATGAGAGCAATGTTTACTCTATTTTCAGGAATTTGTAAGTGACTGGTGAATCACCAGGTCGGCCCTGTTACTGGTAATGCAAGGCCAGGGTGTATATGTACCTTTTGACTCACTCTGTGGGCTAATTTTATAGGTGAAGATAAATTTTCACACTTTCTTCTACCTAGTTTTCAAAGTGTCCCTGTCACAATGTCATCCAGCAACACTGCTGGCAAACTGTGCGAGATGTGATATGCTATGGGTAATTATGATGGTCAAATCAGCGTTTTTGGTGCATCAATCACTGAGCGCTTCTTGCTGAGAAACAGTCCCCCCCACACCCTATCTGAGGCACCTACAGGTAGGGCACACATCTGCTTCTAACTGCAAAGCAGTATTATAGTAGCTTTCCCAGTGCCTTTACTGGTGCTTTAGCCAATGATAACATTATCTGCCCTAAAGCACTACACATTCTATACTCTGTACAGGAGTGGAGCTCAACAGTAGGGACTGGATAGTTAATCTCTGGGTGAATAAAAGAGTCTGGACCATGAGTATCCAGTCAGCTAGTGGGAGTTTTACTTACACAAAAATGTTCTGAGAGCAGAAGGAAAAATGATTTGGTTCAGAGAGAGAACCAATCATATTATAGAGGAGATGGGTCCAAGCAACTAGAGGAGGCGGGACCAAGGCACCTGATTGGTTCAGATCACCTCCTCTAGTTGCCTGGACCTATATCCTCTATAATCTGATTGGTTATGCAAGGAGAGCCCCACCTGTAAGACCTTCAAACTGGAACCTAACCCGGATAGCTTCAGTAAGGCATCCTGCTGCATGAAGAGATTGCAAAATAGGTGCTGTGGGCTGGAAAAAGCATGAAGCAAAGCAATTAAGTTTGAAAACAATTTAGCAAGATCCATTTGTGTTTCAGGAGTTCAGCCACAATTAAGAGGCATCCCATAATTTACTGCTCAGTGTTAAGGCCCATTAGTTTTCATGTTTGGGGCAGGATAATTCTACACGATTCCAAGCTGCATGATTGGACTAAGCCGTACACGCACGTATTTTGTTACGGAAACCACTCGAGGGTCTGCAATGGCAAAATAATGAACACGACTCTGAAAACAAAGACAGAACTACCCTAAAGCAAAACATACAATGAACACAGAGGTCTCCGCTATCTTCCTAAACAAAAACAATACATAACAGCATGAAAGAAGAAATGTCACTCATCTCTCAATTATTGAAAAAGATGGAACTATAGTATACACAAATGCTAATAATTGTCTGTGTTTTGGGCGTGTGAAGAATACATTAACAAAAAGCCAGACCTTTCATATTGAAGGCAGCCAATAGTATTTGTGAACACACGTAGTAGCCCCTCCTCCAGGCATATCACGCTTTCCGTTCGCTACATTAACGGGGAAAGAGAAAGCAAAACAACAACCAAAAGTAAACGGAGAATGGAGGTCATACCATCAAGCTAAAACCGGCTTAGATAACCTGCCCCACTCACATGAGGTCAAATGGCACATATATGTTACCCAAACGTGGATGACGCTGTGATATCGATACCTGTCAAAAACATGTCAAAAGTAAAAAAAACTGACAAAAATATGCTTTAGGTTGTAAAAGTGCTTTATTGTGCTTCAAACATTTATACATTGAACCCAGATGACTTCAATAGCTTATCAGTAAACTGATAGCTCACCGTGCTAATTACCGAAAATGACATTAGTCTGAGGCTGTTATAACACACATATTGGGGTAATTATCCAGAGTAACTGATTCATATCTGAGGGTATCCGATTCATGGAACACAGGGCCCCTCTCCCCCACCACCACCGTCACCACCAGGAAATGCAGAAATACCCTAACACTAAATTTAATGGCTACTAACATCCATCCATCTCCCAATCTCTTACCGGGACGCATAACCCGCACAAGGCACAAGGGTGGGGTACAATCTGGACATAACTCCAGTGTGGGTACTAACCGGACTTGCTTCTGGGTACTAATCGGACTCCCTTCTGGGTACTAACAATGCCAGTTAATTCTAGCTACAGCTAAGGCAGGTCATGAAAATGATTACTGGTGCTCCAGTCTTTAAGTTTTAATAATTCTGAACGATACATTTGCTGCAAGATATCCCACGGACTGTATGCATAGCCAGGCAGAATGCCTGGTTAAGGTTTCCACAGCCCTACATGCTCTTTATGAAAGCTATGAGGACAACAAAAACAATAATAATAATAATAATAATAATAATGATGATGATGATGATGATGATGATAATAATAATAATAATAGACATCTGTAAAGGACTCTAACAAAATGGGCATTTGTAAAAACTTCCTGCATAGTTTTCATAGAAAGAAGTCTATATAGTCTTTGGTTGGCATATTTTCCACTGGAATTAACTCCAAAAATTCTTTAGCACTCCCAACAGAACCCATCCATCCATCCATTATCTTCCGCTTGATCCGAGGTCGGGTCGCGGGGGCAGCTGTCTCAGCAGGGAAACCCAGA
>JAAGVU020000015.1:1070388-1106061 GCA_011763525.2 Mormyrus iriodes | reverse complement strand
TATTTTAAAACTTTTACTTCTTATTTTTTATAAAGAAAACCACAACCGACCCCCCCCCCCCCCCCCCCCTTGCCCAGGCATGAAACCAAAAACACCTTTGCTGATGATTTTAAGCGCATACAAAAACATATCCGTGTGCGAACGGTGCATTTAATGAGCCGTTTTTTAATTAGCTGACTAGTGCTAACGAGCTCGCCCCCAGCTAGGTGTGGCAGCCTGAAGAGGGAGTGAGGGTTTGGGGCCTTCCTGACTGCCTGTCACCACAGTCCCGGGTCCTGCTGTATTTTGATCGGGCAGCGCCGGCCATCCAGATGGATTTCGGCGCCTCCCGTCATGCTGTAAAGTAACATGCACTCTGGCGTGCCAGCGTGAAGAAAAATGGGAAAAGAAAGATAACAAACACCCCCAGTTTCAACGGATGGAAAGGAGGGGGTCTGATCCAGGATATTACCATGTCAGTCATGGTACACAGAAGCCCTCTCTTTGTATTCCTTCGTATTCTGCCGGACACCATTAATTTATTACCCAGGTCACATCCTGAGCCCGTTGCCAGGCGGTGAGTACATCTGGACCGCCCCGTCGACATTTGCCATCAATGGCATCACCATAGCGACGGGCTATAGAACGTGTCCGTTTGTCCGAATACAGCAAACGTAGTGGACGTTCAGGCTATGTGCATAGAGCCCGCCTTCACGTTAAGCAAATATCTGAGTTTGTTTCCGATATAAGTCCTTCCCAGCAATTCTGTGCCATCAGCAGGTGACAATCAGCCGTCTTCCGGCTAATGAACTTTGAAATTTGTTCAAGCTACGCAGTCGGAATTGAGCATAAGATTTAGAGCCAGCTTGATGGCGCTGGATGCATTTCCAGCCCCTCTTTGGGGTCTCGTCTGCCTTAAGCATGCCGTTGATTGTATCATTTCATTCCTACATTTAATTAAAGCGCGAGAGTGAAATTTAATTGAATTGAGCCGAGACTGACAGTTGTCTTAATTGGTTCAACCCGGCGTGTATGTGTGTGTCCAGATGCCCATTTCTGGGTCGTCACATAGCCAATCAGATTTTGTTTAGTATAGAGCAGTCTCACAAGCAAGCGTCCACATTTCTCGGTTTATTTTCTGGAGCTGGGATGGCAGGCTCCCTTTTTCTATGACTCCTTCCTGGCAGATTATTAATGACCTTGCGCTTGCCGTAAATGTCCTCAAACGTAATTACGAGCCCCGGGTAATCAGCGCGAATCTCGGCCCAGCACTTCACATGGGAGCGATGAAGATGAAGGGGCTCCGCGGCGGCTCTCCTTCAGCCACCATGCCCTCCCCTTCCCCCAGTCCCACCCCCTGATGGAGAGTGGAGCTAGTTGTTTCGGCCACTCTGCGTGCAATCTCCCAGCGACTGTTTTAATGGCGGGAAGCCGTTGATGAATAGACTCATTCTCCAGGATAATGCCTCCATGGGGCCCAGTGGTGCTGAAGACAAATCATCTTTGAGCACAAACCCTGTAGCCTTCTGTGTGTGTGTGTGTGTGTGTGTGTGGTGTATTATATAACGCACTGTACAGAGGTCTATCCAACCTCTATGAGAGCCAGAATCAGAAAGGCCACTGAAAGCCAAACATCTGACTACAGTAAAGGCTTTGCTGTCATGACTGCCAATCAAGAACGTGCATCAGTCAGCCAATAACAGTGCATTTTGTGTAAATATGCAAATGAGGTTGACTCCCCACGAGTCATCTCTAGGTCTCATTGCGAGTATTAATGCCGTTTCTAAGAGGCGGGGCCCACAAGGTACAGCACCCATGAGTGTGAAATATCAGTCACTGAGTTGTTTACAATTTTGGGGGAAAATAAAATAATCAGTCTTACAGCCCACACCCTTGTGACCCTGTATAGGACAAGTGGTATAAAAGATGAATGAATGTTTCATTGAGATCCAGAGCTGTTGCTTGTATACTTTCTAGTATGTTCTGCAAGTATAAGGCTGAGCATATGGCATAGAAATTTAAAGGATGCATTGGAGATTTTATTAATTGTTTGGCTTTGGGAAACAAGATGGGGCCCATGTCCAGCTCCAAAGCTATCTCTACCAAACAAATGTGGAGAGCCTGTCATATTCCATATCACATGTCTTGCATGACTACAGGTGAACAGTAACTAAACCATTAACTAATTAACTGTCAATTGAACAATGAACTGCCCTTAGGCAAGTAACTAGCTTGTCCCCAAATTTCATCCCCCTGGGGACACCCCAAGACTCTTTTCTGCTCACGGAGCTCTGATAAAAGTGCAACAAAACCTGAAAATGACAACATTCAGTTCTACCTGTTTACCATTTTTTTTCATGCATAGCGGATACAGATATATTATAGAAGTGTATATATTAAGAAATGACATTTACAATAGCAATGAGATTTGATAGCTAAATGTCAGGTTCAGACGCCAAAGTGAGGCAGTATTTGCACGGAATTTACTATAAATATATTGTCTTTCAAAAGGGATTATTGTGAAAAAAAGACTGAAAGAATAAAGAATACATGTGTTTAGTTTTTTTATGAGAAATACTATGGATGTTATTCAATGTAACTGAGCAAACATCTGTCGTGCATGTATCGTCATTCCTGCAGTTTATATTTTGTCTTCTTTAGTTTTCTGAATTTTAATACCTCCGGTGATTCAAAGATTGCGACAGCACAGCCTCTAATTATGTCGCAGTACATTAGACAAGACAAATGCCTTCAAATGGCGGTATGCTGAAGACACAGCAGTCTACTCTGATTGGACACTTTGGGAATTAGAAAGGAATGATTATACCAAGGATATTTCCTTGGACCTCCCAAGAATTTGTGCTTTTTGTATTTCGAGGTCGAGCAGCCACAATTTCCTCGGTTGTTTTTATGCATATTGGTGGAAGAAAATCTGTGCACTCTGGCTGAACCTCACCCCCTCCCCCCCCAATTTTCAAGAAATGATACTCAAGCCTTGTCTCTACCACTGTAATTGGTCCATGTTTACATAAATATTATCCCATCTGCATTTGTTTGAAGCTCTAGAAATAGGAAACCTCTTCCATATAATCTGCTTCATAAGACTCTGGGAAAATGCATTTCTGAGTAGAAAATGAAATCACTCAGAAGTATAATAATTCTAACAAGAGGATAGCGAAGGAGCCATTTCACAGAACATTCCAGCAGGATTGGAAGGCGGGTCTGGCTTCTACCGAAAGGTTAACAGATGTCTCGGAAAATAACGTTGGTGCTTTGTGACTCGTTGACAGCTTTTTAGTTGACATTTGAGATGTTTGTGTATGAGGAAAGTAGGTTTTTTTCATGGGTTTAAAGAGAAGAGGAGGGAAATTGAGGGAGCTCTAGACATATTTATTACATACATATTTTAAGGGATCCATCCATTTTCGAACCTCAATTTCTATCCTGGTAGGGGTCTTGGTGTGTATGTGGGGGGGGGTCTGGACACAAGACATCACAGGACACAAGGCTGGTGTAGAACCTGGATGGCATGCAAGTGATTTTAAGGAGTGATTGTGTAAAATTACACACAAATGATGCTATTTCATCCAAATGAGGGTGGGAAGATGTCTGTTTTTCATTTGTGTGTGTGCATGTACTCGTGTAAGCTGCTCAGACCATGGGTGGGGAATACATTCAACTGTTTGGTTAGTGTTAGTGAAGGCGTCCGTACAATGATGATCTTCATAATGACGCAGAATACAGTAATAGCCACTGTGTTTCAGCTGCGTTAATTTTGAGCACACTTTGTTACCACAGATGCTGCAATGATTCCCTTGCTTTACGCCGACCGGGAGAGTGGCTGCACCAGCTCAAACACATGACCGCAGCAAATTCATCTGCCAGACTCCTCCCAGAAGGGCCCCAATCATGCACGCCGGTGTCTTCGCATGGATCACGGACCAGAAACTTGGGGCTCCGGTGATATTAAAAGAGCGTCGAAGCATTTGGCAGGCGCTGTAGAAATTTTTCAGATTTTGTCTTGGTCTCCGAGGTTATGCCAGCCTGGGAATAAAAAGAGGAAAGCTCTGTCACCCTTCAGCACGTTCATGTCAAACAAATGCATATTCTTCTAGAAAATCCTGCGGTTGCACGTCGTGACTTTCTTACGTTATAACCAGTTCCATTTGCTCCACATGACCACAGCGCAAATTTAAGACGGTATGCAATAACTTATGTGACCCAGTCCATTTCTCAGAAAATCCGAAGCCTATTTAAAAAAAATGTTCCGATTGAAATGTTTCCACAAGGAACGTTGTATCTCCCTGAGAATGGAAAATAACTATATGATCCCGGATGTTATATTAAACTTCCATGAAGAGAGATTATAAGAGAATAAAAGGCCAATCCAAGCAGGGAAATGTCTCAGTGGTGGTGAGACAGGCTCTGAGGTGTTACATCCCCTGGGTGAGCCTCCATGTCCATCTGCTACTCTGACAGGACAGCCTTGTCTAAATGTAGCGCAGCGTGCCCTAGTACTGCAAATAAGAGCGTACAGGTCAGGTTCACAGTGGGACGAACTGCTGCCTCACATCTCAAGGGTTGGGGATTCGAATCAGAGTCAGAACTCACCTTACTGCCAGTATGCCAGAACATTCCAGAACTGTTTGTGATCCAGTGCCAAACATGGGACACACAGTATGGAACAAAAATTACAAGATATGCAGAGGGACACTTCACAGAACACTATATGCAAAAAAATAGTAAGACGAATAAGAGAATACAGATTAACAGAAGATGTCTTAAGACAACAAGTTAAACAGCTGGACTAGTGCAAGATCCATATTAGTGTGAGTTGGCAGGATATTGCATGTATGCTATGAAGGCAAGATGTCAGACAAGAGAGGAATTGTTCCTGGGTGAGTGGATTGCACCTGGGTGATGGATTACTGACGTACTAGGTGAGACCCCAAAGAGTCAGTTGACTAACCCTGCTGCCCTTCCCAATGTGCATGGAGTTTACATGGCTTCCCAATAAATTACCCACAGAATGTGTCTAGATATTTCTCTGCTTATTGCCTCAGGGGGAATAGGTTCATTTTGACTTTGTACAGGTTGACCTAGGGAGATGTATGGATTCAATTCAATTCAATTTATTTTTATATAGCGCCTTTCACTCACTACGGAGTCACCTCAAAGCGCTTTACATGGTATTACATGATGGCTTTACATCATATTAGGAGAGAGAAATACAAAATAGGGGAAAGGATAGACAATGACATTAGCTAAAGAAAGAAGGAAGGCCAGATGACAATGGAGGAGAGGAACCAAAAACTCCCAAGTAAGGAGAAAAAAAACCTCTGGGGTTCCAAGGTCAACTGGCTGCCCAACCCCCCCCCCCCCGGGCATGCTATCATTTTTGCACAGAAAAGAGTGGGCTTGCTTGCTAAAAGCAAGATGTAAGCTGTGATTATGATCATGCCGATGTCCTACAATAAGTCTGTTCTCCACGCTGGCCTGTGTAGGGTGGCAGACTGGAGGCTGCACCCATGATGTTACAGTTCGTAAGTCACATCCACTATGTCACCCATCCATGGGACCGAACCAGGACTCTAGCTCAGATGGTGCCCTCCCCGGAACATGTGGGAACCTGGACATGTGGGAAGGCAGAAGGCAGGGATGGTCAGAACATGCATTGACACATTAGTGGACAAGCATAGAGGATAAAAATGGCATGTACAGCAGCACCAGCAGCCATAGTTACGGTGTGTTATAAGTTGTGGGTAAACTAGACTGAAGTAATAGGTCTTCAGTCGAGATTTAAAGACTGAGACCGATTCGGCATCCCGAACATAGACTGGTAAACTATTCCGCAATATAGGGGCCCTGTAGCAGAATGCTTTACCGCCAACTTTATTTATATATGGAACAATAAGGAAACCTGTATTCTGTGATTGAGTATTGAGTGGACGATGCGGCTTGTAAACTTCAAGTAACTCTGTCAGGTAGGCAGGTGCTAGACCTTTAAGTGCCTTATATGTCAGTAGGAGAACTTTGAAGTCAGTCCTGAACCTAACAGGAAGCCAATGCAGGGAACTAAGAACAGGGGTTATGTGTTCAAATGTGCCATATGTGGATGGATGGATAGCTGGATGGATGGGTCAGGCTGGAGTATCTGGATTAGGAGAGCAAAGAGAGGGTTAAGCTAACAGAAGTACCCTAAAGCGTACTCTCACACACACATAATATGCCTAAATGAATGCGTCTTATTAGCTGGAAGGTTTCCAAGGTTTAGTCAGCCAAATGCTTCCTCATCAGTTGCTTCAGGCTCTGCTCAGAGAGGTTCAGCACAGGTGCTAGAAATTAAGAGCTAAAAGGTATAAAACGAAATTGAGCGGGGAAAGTCATCAGAAATGTGCAGCAGGTCTATGCATGGCGGTAACCTCCTAAGACGCCGTCCGTCCACCCTCCCGCTTACCCGCCCGTCTGCCCGCCCACTGAGGGGTGTCGGCTATCTGCATTTCTGGCCCGCAGAAGCGTAGCGGGCTGACATTAACGGGATGAATCCAAGCAGCCCCGCATACTGCCGGGAACAGGTGCGCGGTGATGACTCACACACGCCCGGCCAACTACCTCCGTCAACAGACAGCCGCACAGCAAGACCTGTGGGCGATCACAGAGGGACTTTCCTGAGGTTAGACTGGGACCAAACTGGCACCGGTTCCTGCGGTTCCTGACAGCTCGACACCTCCTTCGCCTTGAAAGTATTTGTTATAGTTAATCTCAGGCGGTGGTGACTGGCAAATGAAACCGTGCAGATTTTTAATTTGTATTACAGTCAAATATGCTCTGAACTGGTTTTCAGTCAAGTGTTGTTGCACATCAAAGCTCAGCATGAATAGCGTTTATGAATATCGTAAGAGCTGTTCAGCATCCTAGAAAAAGAATCATATTTGTACAAACAAGCAAAAATAATGATTAGTGCAAATAAACTGACATACTTCTGTGTGTTTATTTTTAAAAGTGTTTGTTATGCATAAATTTAAAACATGTACATATGTTCTCTCCTATTTAGGGTTATGGCTATTTACAGAGGCTATTTATGTACAAAATTTACCAAATTAATTTATTATTAGTTATTTAATAAAGTTTGTTATTAATGTGATATGAATGTGTATTTACAGGTTAATGTCTTTGAACCTCCAGTAACTAACAACTTAAAGAGTCAGTGGACTAAATTGGTTTCAATCCATTCTTTATGAATGACTTCTTCTGTCATTAGTGGCCCAGTCATCCAGAACCTATTCCCGTGAATCATAGGGTGTTAGACAGAATGTTTTACTGGAGAGACTACCAGGCTGTTAGGGTACTCACACGCAGCACTAACTTACAAACACCTGGTGTGTGACTCTGTGTGCCCCTGATTAGAACGTCGCTGGTTCAAATCCTGGGGTTGGCAGAGTAATTTTTATCACTGAGTCCTTGAGCAAGGCCCCTAAACCCAATTGCTCCAGGGATTGTCTGTGCCTGCTTTTTCAACTGTACGTCATTGTAGATAAAAGCACAGAGTAAATTTGGCAACATGCAAGAACAGCACGCAGAAGTGAGACCAGCAAACGGTTTCATCTGTTTCACTGTAGGTTTTCACAGTTTCATTTGTTAGTACTCTTATGCTAATCCCAATTGTTGCCTTAAACTGGCCAATCACGTGGCTCCTACTCAGCCATCAGTATGAGAGTGTTCTTAATCAGCCTGTCTCTCTGGCTGCTCTCGCATAATCCATCTGAGTGATGATAGACTCCAGGAGTGCGGCAAGATTAGTTTCCAGGCAGTTCCTTTGATTAGTTCCTTTCATTAAAGTCAGGGCCGTATAATGTATCGATTACTACATGGACTGACAAATATTCTGATGAAAATATTCAGCGTCGATGATTTAATTGTTGCCATTGAGTCGCTTTATCGGCATGGATGAGCACCTACGGCCTTCCGTGGTTAGTTTTCCACGGTTGCATTCGGTCCTGTGTAATTTATGGCTACATACCTACCCTGTGTTTCAATGTTGCTGGGAGCATATATATAGAAAATTGGGTCAGTCCCCAGATGGATCCAGTTACATATTGCTTTCACATTTCCAAAAACGCACAAATCGCGTCATACTGTTACCCTGGGTTATTTCTTTTGGCTAAGGAGTTTATTTATGACTTAAAAATGGATGCTTATTTCTATACTTATTCCTGTGGCTGCATTGCTCCCCCGGTGGACCAAACCGTAAATGCGTTATCCTAAAGAGAGCAGACAGGCTGCTGTTTAAGCTCTCGGCCAGCATCGAGTATATTCAGCATCTTTGTGCCTATTGCCTGTCAGAGAGAAACAGCGTTGTAGCCAGTGGGGCAATGCGAAACCCAATGTTTGCTCAGAGAGGTCGTTAAAGAAGAACTCCATCCACACGGGTGTAGAAACCTGTAAAAACACCCCAAGGGTTCTGACAACAGGGTAGTAGCATTCCTAGCTTGTCATCTCCTATGACTGGGGCTTGTGGTTTCAAGGTCATAACTTCACCTCTGTCAAGCTTTCGGCATTTGCTCAGAAGGATGTAACGGTTACGGCCACAAGCTGGAAATAGCTACTATTCCGTCAAGCCCGTCATCCTATGGGCTGGGAAGCGAAGACTTGGATTTTGATGCGATGGACGGCACACAACCGAAACGTGTTGTCCTAGCTGGCTCGGATGGGCGTATTTTTACGGCCTCCCTAACAGCGAAACGACAGGAAGAAAGTAACCGTGTGACCTTTCACAATAGCCCACGTGCTGGCCGAGAGTCACGCCGTATTCTACCACGGTTTAAGGAGTTTATGCACTGAGCTGGCGCCGCCATAGACCCGAAGTGTGCCGGGAAGATCGTTATCTGTTTTGCTGGCAGCTGATGGGAGAGTTAGCCCAGATTTGAACGCGCTACCATCATATCGGCTAGCGATGGCACACATCAGAGTGATTCCCCCTCTGAATCTTCAGTTTCACATATAATCCGTTCCTTAAAAGTTTCTCTCAACAAGCCCGTCTTAAACATATACCCGCCGGATCTCATCCGCATATAGCAGAAGTTCCAAATAATAAGAGGTCAGCTTCGTTAGCTACGGGTGGTGCGGCTAACAAGCTGCTCTTGGCTGGTTCCCGTGGAAGACAAAGGCTGACCCTGGATCGGCGCTATGCTAATTAGCTAAGAGTCTCCCCTGGTTGGTCTATTATGAGCCTGAAGTCCCAGGCCAGAGACAAGTTAATGTTAAAATATATCCAGCAAGATCATTCATCCTGCTGATGGAGAACGTTGGAAAAAGCTACTTACCTTGCAAATTGGAGGTATTATAATTATTTGCAAGACAATGGAAAAAGAAAGCCAGACCTGAGATATGCTTTTTTTTTTTGCAGGAGATAATAAAATGTCCCCACAAATCCTGTACTCAAGATGGATGGAAGATCAATGGATGGAATGACGGAGGGATGGATGGATAACACATTTCACGGGCCGAAGAGGACATGTCAGGGTGTTTTGCAGTAAAAACCAAAGGGTGTCCTTGATTTCTCATCCAATAAGTGCCAAAAGATAAGAGATATAAATTAGGGCTGAATTAATAGGCAACACCGTGTAGATGTTTGAATAAATTGGCTGTCGTCCATTTTGAGCCTTTTCTATTCATTGTGAATATGAAGGTCTGGAAATGGCTCATTCTTAACTGCAAAATAAAAGATAAAAATGGCTTTTTCCCATTATTCTGGGATCCCACATGCTGGTGACTAACTACTGACCGCGCTATTAGAGGAGGGGGGGGAGCATTCAGTCTTTGATCTTGACCGTGTGGCTGCCCTCTCGCCCAATAGGGGCTTGTTGTCAACGCCGAGCGCATTGTTAGCCTGACGGTCAGCTGCTGGGATGGACGGCTTTGCTCATTTGCATAACAAATGCTGGGCTCCTTTTGGGGGGGAAACACAAAAGGGCACCCGCCAATTCTGTTCTTCTGCCGATTTTGATTTTTTTTCCCTCCCCCCCCACCATTCTTTGGGCTGTTTTCATCTTCCGCATCCAAACCCCATCGCATCTGTTGGTGCATTAAAATCTGCGTTGCTTGCCCCCCCAATGGTTCCCCGTTACTCCCGTCTGGGGAGAGGCTTGCGCTTTCTCGGTCCGGCTCGCAGCTGATGCGGGCTGCCCTGGAGGAGCCGGCACCGTTGCCCAGGACAGATGGAGGCCCGCCATTTCAAGCCAAGGCCCCGGCGCCCGACACCATTGGCTCCGTCCGGCCCGAGGCAGGGAGCTGCGCATTAGCATGTCTGCCAGCCAATGGCAAGACGGGCAGCCCATCGGCGAGAATGCGCGTCTGCGCCTGTCCACACGGGCCACTTTGTCTTTTGTCCTGATGGGGGTGGGGGGGGGCTGTCAGTTTTAATTGGAGGCGATTTAGCATCTCAGATGAGAGGGAGCAGCACAGATGGACCCGGGATGTGGCACTGCAGCTGTGCAGGGGCTGCAGAAAAGCTCACCGCTACCATGGCGGGAGGGTAAGGGTCCGGCATGGGTGCGGCCAAACGTGCGGCGGAAATGCGTCTTGTGCAGCGTCTTCCACGATGTTCAAAAGGAACATGGCCCCCGCCTCTGCTCTGCTGCAGACAGCCAGCTCACTGAATGTTTGTTTTGGGAAAAAGCAGGTCTCTCAGAATTACCAGACACCTGCATCGCCTCAAGGACGCCATTATGAAGCGCAGCGGTGCGTCCCGCATGTCGCCATAATATACACACAGTATTGACGAGGTGCCTGCGAGACGTGCTGTTTTCATTTAAATAGCTATTCTAACGCTTGCTTCTTACAGCGTTTTGTATTGCGTCACGTACGCCAAGCTAGCCGCGGTAAAAATGGTGAGATGGGTGATGAAAAACCTGTCAGATCTGGTAAAAACAGTGAGTCATCAAACAAAGGCGGGGTCCTTTAACTTCTTACCAGTGGGGGGGGGGGGGGGGGGGCCCACAAATTTTTAAAGACGGGGGCGGCCGCTTGACAAAAAAAAAGCAGGTGAATACAGTAAAGCATAGACAAGCGAGGCCGAGGTCCTTGTCTAGAGGCCTGAAAGGGGAGGGGGGGGGGGGAGAGGATACAAAATAGATTGTGATGGCCGGGCGGGTCCTCTACGATAAAAATTAGCCAACAACCCGTGAGATGGCAAAAACGGTGAAAAACCACGACACTTGACTCCTGTGTTATATATCTCTTGATGTTGTGCTAACTTGCTCCCGTTACTGGTCTCTTACTGTAAACACAGCTAGCTGTTAGCATATAGTACCGTGCAAAAGTCTTAGGCAGTCAAAGCAAACATTTAAAGCTTTTTGTCTAGGTAGTAAGTGTATCTTTGCTCAGAACAAAAATACAATTTAACATATGCAACATATGAACATATGCAAATTAACAGTAATACAAGAAAGACTAACGGGAATTTTTTCCATTTTCCCAAAAGTTACTGATGTCTTGTTGGCTGGCTAGATGGACACTATTTCAGCTCCCTAACCTCTCCTCAGGGGCACCCCAGCCATTCCATGTATTTGTTAAATTTCACCACTAGCTCTATTAATTAGTTAAATAAAAATTAGGTATTCATAACAAAAATAAGGTCTGTTAGTGGTCGAGTCAAGAAATACATGGGTGAATGGGATGTTTGCTACAACTACTGGGGTGACTTTAGGAGAGGTTTTGAAATGGTTAAGCTGCCACAATTTAACAGACATTAAATCATGGTTTTACACCAACATGAAGATCACTGAAACACTTTCTTTGACCGGCTAAGACTTTTCCACAGTACTGCATTGAAGTTAAATACTTAACAGTTGTATGGTTTTATGTTGCCTTGGACAAAAGCATCAGTTAAATAAACTAAATGTAAAAATTTTTGGTTTGTACATCTTATAACATTCTGGCCTAAAAACTTTCTTACTATTTCTAAAACAATACAGGGTAGCACTTAAGTGTCAGTCATCGGAAGAAAAAAGTTTTTCTGTTCTCTAATTATTGAAAATGGAGAGGAAATAGGACCTTTTTGGTTACTCATCCTCCTTAGTCAAAAGAAATGCAATTAGCTAGTAAACAGAAGGGTTAGCTCAGTGTTTGCGGGTGTATGTGTTTTTGTAAGCCAATTATATGGTACCATCCTTGTTTGTGTAGTGTCTATTATAATCTGAGTAGTGGGGAAAATCTGTACAGAGTTCAGTAAGCGAGGGATGAAAGAGCCTTTCTCACTGAAAAATATTTATCAGCTCTGAGCAGGAATATCGACAATCCGTAACTTACTGTGTTGTAAAATTAAGGTAACATTCCGCACAACAATTCAACACAATTATTTTTAAGGATGCACCTCTGAAATTGTGGCCAAATGCACAAGGAATGATCTCCCGGCTCATTATAAATTAAAAAAAAGTTAGACGTTAGACGTGGTCAAAAACTGTATAGGGAATGATTTTTTTCCCCAATTCATTACTCTTTGAAAATGTGTGCTCTAACAGAGCTGCCTGATAACATTTCTGTTTGCGTAAAACGGGTCGACACCTGAACTGCAAGCCGGCAGCGCTAAGCCTACTCGCAGGTGATGAGCGGTCATGTCTCAAAACGATCCGGAAAACGCCGGAATGTTGGTCATACATTCACCAGGAACAATGCATTCGGTTTAATACAACTCTGGCAGACACCGAGAGCACGGAGGATGGTTTAATTTGTTTAAAAATAACTCTGATACCCTCATGCATCCCTCAGTGAATGTCACATCTGTGCCATTTAGTTAATAATTTCCGCTAAGCTGCTATTTGCATATGGTAATTTTGAGGGGGGGGGGGGATAAAACAATCCAGCAGCAGGCAAATCTTAATCTGAGAAGATAGGTGAGTAATGAATTATTATAATTCGAATGCCTTTGTTGTCAGTAGATTCATTAATTGTACTGGGAGCACAACAGGTAA
The DNA here is from genome assembly GCA_011763525.2 of Mormyrus iriodes. NCBI lineage: Eukaryota > Metazoa > Chordata > Actinopteri > Osteoglossiformes > Mormyridae > Mormyrus > Mormyrus iriodes. The sequence continues at coordinate 1,093,111 of JAAGVU020000015.1, read as the reverse complement.
TCAGTGACATGATTAAGAATTCAGCAATGACTGTGGAGTGTTTTGCGTTTACTGAGTGATTATACAAACAGCATATTCTCCATAACTGTCTCTCCATCTGCGTGCCTCTGAAGACAAGTATGAGCAGAGCTTACTTGTAGCCCGTTTGTTAAAATAGTCATATTCTCCCAGGTAAGATGCAGATTGAAAATAAACATAAATGTCTTTCCTATAGTGAAGGTGTGTCAGGGATTACAGAAATTATGCAAAGTATTATGTCAACATGTGCCAACGAAGGGCGTTAAAATAGGAGATAGATAGGAGCAGATTTGGATTAGACGCTGATTGAAAGCTTAAAGACCATCATCGGGGGAGATTTACTGTGAGGCGAGGGTCTGTAGTATAAGTAACCAAAGGGGGAATGACTCTAGCAAGATCTCGTTTTAACATTTACTCTCCAGTCTGAAATCTGTCTTTAAAGGCAAAGGATTTTATGATCACAATGATAGCATCATTATATTCTGTTCTGGTCCAGCCTCCCACACGGTTAGACAAATCAGAAATGGTTTTATCTCTATATCTGGATGTGGGATTGTTGGATTTCAATATTTAATTTAAGGCCTGCTCTTTTGCTTACCAATGAACTTCAAAGAAAATGTTTGGCCAACAGTCTCTAATAACCTATCAAAGGATTTAATATCTTACTAGTTGCAGATAACAAACTTTGTAAATGTACACAGTTTTTTTTAAGAGTATTGGAAAGTTGCTTATAAATATGCTCCCTTACAACTTTCTCATTTTTTGTATTCTTTGGGTTGCGTTTGGCTCTGTGGGTGAGGACGTTATCAGAAGGCCGTCATTTCAAATCTGGTGGTCAGCAGAGTGATGTCACTGTCAGGCCCCTGATCAACCCAGATAATGCTGCCAGAACTGTCAGGTTGGATAAAAGTGTGAATAAAAGTGGAAATAAGTGTGTGACCCATGGATGTAGGTAGGAGTGACACTGTATTCCCAGTGTTTTCCAACCCAGTCCTCCGGAGCCCACAGATGGTCCATGTTTTTGTTCTCTCCCAGCTCTCAGTGCAAAAACATGGACTGTCTGCGGGTCCCTGAAGACTGGATTTGGAAACACTGTTGTATTACTATCCCAAGGCAGGGCAGCATCAGGAAATCTCGAGCACACTGTGTAACCTGCCCTTTCAGCAGTCAATGGCATCCCCTTAATAACGCTCGTGGGAGTTTTACTCATAAATAAGTGTTCTGAGAGCAGAAGGAAAAATGATTGGCTCAGAGAGACAACCAATCAGATTGTAGAGGAGGTGGGTCTAATCAAATAGAGGAGGCGGGACCAATACATCTGATTGGTTGGGCCCACCTCCTCTACAATCTGATTGGTTATATCATTTTTCGTTCTCCCCTCAAAACACTTTTTTATAAGTAAAACTCCCACGAACCTTAATAACAGACCATGTCCCTCATCAGTCCCACTCGGTAACACATAGATACTCAGTCAGGTTTTCTCACGTCCTGGATGTCACTTAGCATCACCCCCTTGTAAGTCAGCATCCCCACATGTAGGTTAAATAGCTGGTCTCATTGCTCGTTTATATACACTTTGTGTGGCTAACTGAAAAAGAGTTCAGAAATAGCTCAGTGTTGATTTCAGCATCGTTGTGTTTTGCTGCAAAGTGAATGTGTAAAAAAACGACTTTCATAGTTCCCAACAGAAAAGTAAAAAAAAATTTAAGGATAAGCCATAGAGAGGAAAGATATGCGTCCAAAGGAAGGCAGCTATAGCCTGAGGAAGCTTGGGAACATCTGTATGTCATTGGGCAGCTAGCCGTCAGCCTGACAGCCATTTACTCGAGGTCAGGCACAACATCTCCGCTTTAGCACGAGACTGTAAAATTAGCATGAAGAGGGTAGAACAGCATTTACTATGCTCCACGTCGCTTCTAATGACCGTCTCCAGTGCTAGCTGGAGCTCCCTTCCTGACTACAGCTGTTAGCGTGCACACTCTTTCGACCAGACGATGCTTATTGACACGCGATGCTAAATAAACCATACCGCTTATTTAAAAAACGATGCATAGCTCATCTGGTTAAAGAATACTGCTTGTGGACCAAAGGGCCCAGGTTCAGGGTGCGAGCTGGCCCAATCAATTTGTTATAGTGTGTATCTTCGTGGGTTAAGATGCCGTGATTGGAAAATTTAGTTGTTCGGGTTCACAAGGTGGAAGAGTGATTGTCTGACCCTGTTTCTCTTTTGTAAAAGCATCTGCTAAATATATAAATGTAAATGTTTCTGGTCTACAGAGTGAGAGATCAAATTGATTCGTACCCTGGCTAGAGAACTGCTTAGTGCTGCTGCACAGCCTCAGAGTAACACAAGCCTTTCCAGTGTGCATAGCACCAGGTGCTGTACTGTACTAATTCATTACCAGTTTCCAGAGCCTGATGGTTTCTCTGGGATACTCAGCCCTCCACCCGGCAGCTGTCGGAAGGCAGCACTGCCGGGCGTGATGCACTTACCAGAGCTGCCTATAAATAGAAACTGCTGGCTGACCTGTGGTCAGTCCTTTCGATTTTTAAAAGTGACTTTTTTCTTCCACTTCTTTTTCATGTTTCTCTTCAGGTAGTTCCTGCAGACATAGTCAAGTTCATGAGTGGCAGGATTTAAAGAATGTCCACTTAAACTTGAATGAAGTATCGCAGCGGTCTGCCAATGATATTGAGACAAGGAGTGACTTGTATATCGTGTGTGTGTATGCGTATATATATATATATATGTGTGTGTGTGTGTGTGTGTGTGTATATATATACTGTATATATATATATATATATATATACGTATACACACATACACGTGAGTATGTGTACTTATATATATATATATACATATATACACACACACACTTAAGTGTGTGTGTGTATGTATATACCCTTTATGCTGCATTATCATTCCATCTTTTCAAGTAAAAATTTCCTCTCCTCTGTGTGTCTGGTTAAATCCCATTAGGAAACTTTTAATTACTTATCACTTTTAATTAGATATCATTAAATACATGTTAGCAATAACTATAAACTTTGAAATTAACAATAACAGAAAGGCTTACTTAATGGCAAGGAAACTGTTCTAATGACTTTCAGGGTAACTGCACTGTCTCTAATCTTTCTGGGTTCATACAGTCACTCCACATGCAGACTTACTGCGTTCCTTTGACTAATTTCTTTTAATTACTTTTACCTGTGATGGTACACTCGTGCAGCCAGACTCAGTGTTCCGCCTGCTGACTGGGATGTCCTCGCCATGGCCACCTAGTTGAGGCTACTATGGACGAAGACTGCTCCATGGAGAGCCTGAACCCCCCCAACCTGGCACCTTCCCCTCCAACATGTGCTTAATTATCCGTGGTGATGATACACCTGCTTCAGAATCCACATAAATCTCCACGCAGAAGCCTTTGTCATTGAGAAAGCGTCCTTGTGGCGATGAAGCACGTGTGCAACAAAGCAGGAAATATATGCATGCCTGTCTCTCCTCAGGCCACCGTCAATGTGACGGATTTGAATGGGAAAATCCTACCTGTTGTTATGGCTGAAAGCAGATACGTTTGTACATGTCCCAAACTGTTTACCATTTTATACTACCCTTACCAAATACTATTATTATGACTGTTAGGTACCATCAAGTCAACACTTTGTGACCATACAGACCATCAAGTCAACACTTTGTGACCATACAGACCATTAAGTCAACACTTGACACTCAAGATAAAAATATCTTTCCTTAAGAGCTTAAAGCTTCCCAGTGACGTATTCATTGTGACCACTGGATACTAGATACTGTTTTGGTGGTATCTTGACCTTTTCTTTTGGGAAAACAGATTTGCCAAAGCCCCTGAGGGATTTCCTTTAACATTCGAGAGGCATCACGCTGAGTTATTCCCTGAGATAAATTAATAATGTACATTTCCTTCATTTTAGTACTGAGAGCTGGAGTACAGATTTCGTATAAGAGACTTTGCCCTGTAGTTTCATATTTTACACACAACTTGCATGGGTTTGCTTTGCTTTCTTGACTCACCTGGCATTTCATGACCATTCCAGCAGTGTTGATATTTTTTGCAGTGTTGTATTGGTGTAAATCAAGAGACTTTTGGTCTGAATTAGGGGCTTTTAGTCTGATTTAAAACAATTAAAACGGGTAACTGTAATGCCGCAACACCAGAGACCTGCTAATGAGTAGTCAATACTTGAGCGGTTAATAGTTAATAATGAGTAGTTAAAAATACTATACTAAAAATGGGGTGGGATCAGTGCTTGGGGTTGATTTAATCTTAATTCCGCATTTCATGTGCAGTTCAAGGTCTGTCACGTACCACATCTTGTACTTTAAGCTTCTGCTTAGACCTCTACAAACACCCAACAGAAAGAATTATGGGGGAATTATCAGCAAAATGCCCTCACACTTCATTTCCAAGTTTGGGGCTGATTCCTTACCATTTTCACAATGGTGACAGAATATCCCCGGTGGAACTCTGACCTCAATGCTAAGGTCCTGGCTCTGAAGGTCGACACTCCTGTTTGACAGCCATTGGAGAACAGAAAATGGTCCTTTAAGTCCTTTAATTATCCTTTAAGCATGCAGAGATCATGGTTCAATGAAAATATCAAGAGAAATGCAGACCTGGATATGCATTCCTGTGAAATCCGCATGTTCTGCTAATCTGATCCACATTACAGGGATGTGGTTGTACACCAGAGAGAAACAGCTGCACTGGATTCATACAGTAAGCTCCTGGCCTGGTTTAGCACTCAAACAGTGTTTCGTTAATATAGCAGCAGTGTAGCAGTATAGCAGCAGGACAGTAGCAGTTTAGTTGTAGTATAGCAACGATGTAGCAGCAGTATTACACTGCAGCTATAGTATAGTGGCATACATATAGTATAGCAACAGTGTAGCAGCAGTATTGCTGTATAGCAGTACAGCTTCAGCATAGCAGTGTAGCACCTGCACCAGGTGCCTACTGTGAGCTCCAGGCTTAGTTTAGCAGTCAAGCTGAGTTTAGTTTAAATGTAAAGATAATGCAGGATACAGAATAAACTGTAGCAGCAGTATAACTGTATAGCAGTATAACTATAGTATAGCAGCAGTGTAGCAGCAGTATAGCTGTACAGCAGTATAACTATAGTATAGCAGCAGTGTAGCAGCAGTATAGCTGTACAGCAGTATTGCTATAGTATAGCAGCAGTGTAGCAGCAGTATAGCTGTACAGCAGTATTGCTATAGTATAGCAGCAGTGTAGCAGCAGTATAGCTGTATAGCAGTATTGCTATAGTATAGCAGCAATGTAACAGCAGTATAGCAGAACAGCTATAGTATAGCATCAATATAGGTGTATAGCAGCACTGCTATAGTACAGCAGCAGTGTAGCAGCAGTATAGGTGTATAGCAATATAGCTAAAGTATAGCAGCAGTATAGCTGTAGCACATCAGCAGTATAACAGCGTAGCAGCTGCACTGGATTCATGGCTTCATACAGTGAACTCCAGGTTTGGTTTAGCAGTCAAAGTGAGTTTAGTCTAAGATTAACCATAAGCCCGGATACAAATTAAGTGACAGCACCAGTGTAGTCTCACTAAAATAAACGTAGAATGTGAATAAAAGATTTTCGTGTTTCTGGAACTTACAAATTAATTTCTAAACATGCTGGGATACAAAAAGGGACCTTGGAACTTTATACATATTAGTGCTGCACCTCCATCCATCCATCCATCCATACATCCATCCTTACTCTCACTGGTATGCAGAGGCGGTTGGACCCTATTCCAAGCATCACATGGTACATCCTGGACTGGGGGGGTGGGGGGGGTGAGAAACAGATATAAGTCATGCATATACAAGTAACTGTCAAGTTATGAGCCCTTTCCCCAGCATAACTCAGGTCATTAAAGGGTTAATTTGATTGACTGCTATGAATGTGTGTATTAGTCCTGGCAGTCTCACGAGTGGCATACAGGCATGTCTGTCTCATGACAAGATTACCCTTCTCCTGCTGGTCAATGGATCGCCTCCCTGCTCCCTGGGGGGGGAGCATGCAGTCCAGGACCAGCCTAAATAATTGAAGTCTCTCTGTCTGTCACCCCCCCCCACATCTCGTTTTTCACTTCAGCCGCTGCTTCTGCAGGATGTCCATTTCCCCGGCGTACTGCCAGCTCCGCGGCGGAGATAAACAATCGCGTCTAAATATTTCATGTGACTGTCAAAAGGGAAAAAAGAACAGTTATATCCAAGTGATCTAAAAGTCAGTAACGCAGCCTGTGTTTGTGCTACAGCGCAAGTCAAATCAGCAGTGAAAATGCCTGAAGATTAATTTGCTATAGGCCTATATATATTTTCTTTCCTTCATACTGGGGTGGTTGGCCTGTTTCCGTTAGGCTGTGGGGAACGACGCTTAGGGAAAAATGGGCCTTTCAACTGTACTACATGACACTTTATAATGTGTTACATTCTGGGATATACAACCCAGTCTCCAAACAAATTTGGATGCAGTGTAAAATGTAAATAAAAACAGAATGCAATGACTTGCAAACCCATATTTCATGGAAAATAGAACAAAGATTGAAAGATTGAATGTTGAAACCGAGAAATTTTATTGTTTTATGACAAATATATGCTCAGTTTGAATTTGATGCCAGCAACAGGTTGCAAAAACGTTGGGACAGGGGTAACAAAAAATTGGAAAAGTTGTGTAATACTAAAACAAAACACCTGGTTACAATATCTCACAACTAATTAGGTTAATTGGCAACAGGTCAGTAAGATGGTTGGGTATAAAAAGAGCCTCCGAGAGGCAGAGTGAGGATGGGGAGAGGGTCACCAAAATTTAGAATAATGTTCCTCAACGTAATACTGCAAAGAATTGGGGAATTTCATCGTCTACGGTACATAATATCATTAGAAGATTCAGAGAATCCAGAGAAATCTCTGTGCGCAAAGGACAAGGCTGCAAAGCAATAGCGGATAGCGGGTCCTCGGGCAGTACAGCATTAAAAACAGCCATGATTCTATAGTGGAAATCGCTGCATGGGCTCAGGAGCACTTCTGAAAACAAATGTCTGTGCTGCGGCCACAAATGCAGGATAAAACTCTTCCATGCAAAGAAGAAACCATATCTAAGCATGATCCAGAAACACCGCCGACTTCTCTGGGCCTGAGCTCATTTACGATGGACTGAGGCAAAATGGAAAACTGTCCTGTGGTCTGACGAATCAAATTTTCAGATTCTTTTTAGAAATTATGGACATTAAATATCCTCCAGGCTAAAGAGGAGAGAGACCATCCAGCTTCTTACCACCGGATAGTTCATAAGCCAGCATCTGTGATGGTACGGGCATGTATTAGTGCCCATGGCTTTGGTAGCTTGCACATCTGGGAAGGCACCATTAATGCTGAACGATATATACAGGCTTTTGAGCAACATATGCTGCCATCCAGACAACGTCTTTTTCAGAGAAGGACTTGTTGATTTAAGCAAGTCAATGCCAAACCGCATTCTGCGCATATTAGAACAGCATGGCGTGTATGTATAGCAGAAGAGTCAGGGTGCAAGACCTGTCACCCACTGAAAACGTCTGGTGGATCATGAAATGAGAAATATGACAAAGGAGACCCTGAACTGCTGAGCAGCTGAAATCCTATATCAGGCAAGAATGGGACAAATTTCACTTTCAAAACTCCAGCAGCTGGTCTCCTCGGTTCCCGAACGTTTACAGAGGGCTGTTATAAGAAGAGGTGATGCAACACAGGGGTAAACAGGCCCCTGTCCCAGCTTTTCTGAAACCTGTTGCTGGCATCAAATTCAAACTGAGCATATATTTGTCGTCATACAATACAATTTCTCAGTTTCAGCGTTTGATATGTTGTCTTTGTTCCATTTTCAGTTAAACATGGGTTTATATGGTTTGTAAATCGTTGCATTCTGGTTTTAGTTACATTTATTCATTTTACACATCGTCCCAACTTTTTTGGAAATGTGGTAGTAATTTTAAATGATCGAGTACATGAGGGTGTGCAATGTCTTGCTTGGGAAGTGCTCCTTTAGGGTTGGGGGTTTGAGTCTTGCCCTGGCTCTGAGAGTGTGGAGTTTGCATGCGCTGGCTCCCCCATGTATGTGATTATTCTGGGGTGGCTTATTACCTAAATATAAGATTGGCTTCTGGTTATCTAACGCTCTGTCACTATGTAAGGATTTTGTACACATAGTTTTTTCTTAGGATGTGCAGAGACGGCTTTGGAGATTTCATTAGTAATCTGTCGTGCAACTGATATTTCTGTTTGTTGTTTAGCATGCGATTAATCTGGATTTACCCAGAATGCAGTGGGGCGAGTGAGGCTTCGCTCTAAGCCGACAGCTCACCTCGCTTTCTGTTCTTCGCTGGCTCAGTGGACGTCTCCCTCTCTCTCTTGGTCTAATTTGCCCTTCACGAAGGAATATCAGAACCGAGCCAGTGGGATACCGGGCCCCGGTGTGTGGAGGCCCAGGGCCAATCTGACTTAAAATATCAGTGGAATCTCTGTTTATTACATGTGACAGAGAGCAATGTGTTTTACAAATGGCCGGAGAAAGTGCTGACGCAGGCCCTGGCTGTTTGTCCTACTGTCAGAGGCCCCATCTGGGGGGGCGGGGGCAGGGAGCTTCTTCCCGGATTCATCTTCAGCTGCTCTCCCAGTTAGACAGCCATGCGTGGGGGTGTCTTCTCATACACAATTCTTCTCAGAAATTAATTTACGAAATGAACCAAAAACTACGTAATGAGGCACCTTAGCCCCACAAATAGAAACCTGTCTTTACACAGCCGTCATTGAACGCTTTAATGTTTTAAAGGGACTTACTTGGATTGTTATCAGTAGGGCAAATATGTCAGTGTCAACAACATTCAAACTAATCTCGCTTTATATTTACAATTAACAAACGATGTTGGTTAGCTAACTATCAACTGCAAGTTGATGAAATGGGCGATATAATGAAATCCATACAAATGACTATCGTGAATACACGTTAACTCATACAAACAATAACTACTTAAATAGATAGTAATGACTTCATAAACCATCTTTTTATTTGGTCAATTATATGTCAAGCACTATCATTGGATAGAGGACAATGGGCGCATTCCATCTATAGTAAAATGTCACAATCATCAAAACAGAGTGGACACACGTGGTACATATACCCTTTTATTTAAAGAGACGGCTGGTTATCCACAACTATTAGGACAGACTGATGTATACCAAAGAATACAGCCATGAAGTGATCCTTTATACAAGTTATGCTGGTTTATGCTATATCAGAGTGTCTGTGCAAAGAAAGACTAATATTTATTTGATACGTGCCCAATGGTGTTTTTGGAGTCAGATTTCAACCCCAAGAAATCCGGTAGAGGGTCAGCCTGAGCTTTCTTTCTAAGGAATGTGGCCTTCACAGTTTCCACTGTTGTGTTTCTCCCGGTAGGAGGGCTGTAGCACGAAAAGCTCGACTTACGTTAGCTTGTTTTTTTCCCCCTTGCTGTACTATAAACAAAAAAATACAGGAACGCACCAGTTTTTGGCACTTTAAACGTGACACTTTGGGGGATTCAAGCAATATTGGGATTTGTGTCCCAGGACGGAGGCAACGGTGGATTATCCAACCGCGAGACCCTGAAACTGAAACGTGGGGCTCTCGGTTTACCTGCTCCAGCGTCGGTGATAAATAAGGAAGATTAAACGGCATGTCGCAATGGCGAAAAAGCTCACCCCGGCCTTTTGTCAATGCGGGACCCACTAAGAAACAGCGCACACGGCATCCGTATAAAAACCTGAAATCCATATATATTACTGTCACCGCATCGCCATCAGGCCCGTCCGATGCGTCCGGCGCTGTTACTGCTCCCACTGTGTTGATGAGTCAATATTTCACCTTGTTTCTACCGCAGCAGAATGCCTTTCAGCATCTCTGTGGCTGGGGTATTCATCACTGCTGCTCGCTCCAGCCGTTTGCTGAAAGGCTGCATCGCAGTGCTGCTACGAAACAGCCAGCCTGCTCTTCCCACTAGGCTGGACAGACACGGAAAAATAATTCGCTCTCAAAAAAACACCAGCAATCACATTCTCCCTTGTGTTATCCCTCTACATATTTATAGTGTCTGTCTATATATACAGATATCCCTTTATAGAACATCTTAAGGAGAATCTTTTAAAGAATAATTTTGTTACTATTCCCATGAATCATTTATGAAAGGACTCTTAAATTAACCTCAAGAACAACTTGTCAGGCGAATCAGAAAGACAGGGATATACCCTTTAACAGGATGTGAAGGAGATGCCCCCCTCTACTTTTGAGTGTGTGTGGAATATAAATATTAATCGTCAGTCTTATAGTCTAATGTCAGCATGCTATTATAGCTGAGGCAGAGGATGTTGTGCGTATATTTTAGCAAAGTGTTCACTGTGCTCACAGACTTGCAAAATCAAATATGCTGCTTCTTATGTCTCTACTACAGATACACCGATTTGCAGTTTTCTTGGCCAATTGCGATTTCTGCTTTTTTTTTGCAAGGGTGATACCAATTTTTGCTGATTCCAATTTTCTTTCTAAGACCTACATTTGACAGCATATACAAACAAAAGTCAACTTTTCTTCAATGCGAAATCTTCTCTCTCTCACTTAAACAAGTCTGAAAATAAAGTGCTCTGCGACTGGAAAGAGGTACAAATAACAATTAACTGAAAATGAGTTGCTGTACACCCAACTTTATCTGACATACTTTACTTTACCAGACAGCTATAAATTTGGGCCTCATGAAATTACAATGTACTGTACCTGCACTCATACTTATACAAATGTTAAATAAAGCTTTATTTCAAAATAGGGCAACTCCTAAAAGCTTCGCCAATCACGTTCAGTAAACCTGTTGAAGGCTGTATTTAAATTAACCTGTATTTAAATATATATTATCGCAGCTTCAACTGAGGTGTCTTTAAATATCCGTCATTCAGCTGCAGCGTGCTCCATTCGGACGCAGTAGGAAATTCCCACGTAATTATGCGCAGCTGGAATCCACAATCGAATTTCTCCATAACAGCTCTGTCAATTTGATCCTAATATAGCTCACCGCGGCTTTGTAAATGAAATGAAAACCCCAGCGGCACTCCTGCTCCCCACAATGGCTGCTTTGTGCGTTCGGAGGGAAGCCCGCGGAGAGCCGCAGCCGCCCTCCGCCAAGGTACCGGCTCAAGCCTCGGCTATGACGTCACTCGCCATCCGGTGACTTTTCAGAAAGTGAAATGCAACTGCGCCGTTCAGTACGCGGGCACGTCGGGGGCATCCTGCATGCCTGACGGCTGCTAGCGGCTGAAAGCAAATCCGTGTTATGTGATGAAATTACTTTTTTTTTTGTGAGTGGAGAGGTCCTGGGAGAACAGTGTTTACCTGCAGGGAATAGGCCTCGAAGCTGTGCGGATTCGCTTTAAACTTTTTAAATCGTCTTCTTTTAGATTCCGGTTATATAACGCGTTATTCGTGTTCCTGCAGAATACGCTTAAAGTTAATGCAATAACGCGTGGACCTTAAGTAAGTGTCCTTTCAAGTCCCTGCACTTGGGTTTTACAATATTATGGCCGAATTATTTTATGACGGTATTTAAGAAAATTAAATAAAATTACAGCATGAGATTTGTGTTTATAGCTGGAGTGAAGCTTGCAGCCTTAAGATGTGTATATCTATGTGTATCTCTGCCATGTTATATCCCATTATTGGATGTACTGTGGAAAAGAAAAACTTTAAGGGATTAATAAGATAGCCCCACGCTGAGTCTCTGTAAATGACAGCAGGGAATTTGCAATAAACCAGACAAAAAGCAGCCTGCTTTAGATGCTAGGCTGTAAAACCGTCTAGGAAATGTCAGTTACGTGCATAAATAGCTTTGTGTTTTTTTTCCATGAGGACTGAGTTATTTGCATAATCTAAAAATAAGGAGTTGTCTACCTATTTTGGGCAGAGAAACGCAGAGAGAGAGAGTGGAGAGGATTGTGGAGTTCAGGGTTGATTGTGGTTAGCAAAGGGCCAGATTACCCACAATGCCACTGTTCTCAAACATTTCTGTGGTGTTTCCTCCTACCTCTGAAATGGACCTTGTAAGACACATATGAAATAATCACATTCCAGAAAGAAGCCCATTTTTCCTGCAAGTAGTGAAAAATCCAATACCTTTGCTTTCCCAGAATTTGCCCCGAATCCTGTCAGACACCTGAGAGATTACTTTAGCACTGCACAGAGTAGTCAGGACATAGATTAATCTAGGAAGATATTGCTTCCAATTCCGCACTCTGACATGGAAGAGCTTTCTGCATTTCGTAGCACCGGTCCTTGAGCCAGGCTGCCTGAATTGTGCTCTGGCTCTTACCAAAACATAATATTACACATAGCTGTTTTCCATCAGCCTGTGGAAAGCTAAATAGTACAGGATCCCATGCTGGAGAATGAATTTCTGGGGGGTAGGGATTCGCAGCTCAAAACAAACACCAGAGGGTCATCCAAGGAAGTGCGTATCATCCTTAAAAAAATGTTATGAAACCGCGGGGAAAAAAAAAAAAAACAGTCCACCAACATTCTGGAACAGAAAGGCTCTCAAACCTTTAGACAGTTGGATGTCATCAAGCTATCCGATGCCACTGTGACACCCTAGAGGTTTATCTTCTCTTAGCTTGCTCAACATGAGCTGCAGACCGCCTAGTACCTCTGTGTATTGCAAGGATGTACAATAGACATCATATTAATGACCAGCAAGAGGTATTATCCCCACTGGTGAGTCACAACTCTCAACGACTTGGGAAGTTCAATCATGCTATCCTGAAGACTTTGGCCGAATCTACAATTCCACCATTCTGGTGTTTCGACGGACTTATTTAAGGTCCTTAAATTTCTTCTCTGGAAATCCCCTGGGAAAATCCTCAAGTTGGTTCATTGGTCGAACATTAGTAAACATAGTAAACAAAAAATAAAACTTTTCGTTAGTGTTCCTTTGCCATAAGTACAAAAGATCTTTCTGAAGTAGATGGTAGATATCTGTGCTCCTGATTGCTATGCTGGGATGTTTAAGGAAGTTTTGGAAATCTGTCACATTTTCCTTATTATGAATCACTCCATTTACCCTTGAAAAGTATGTTTCCTTAGGAAATTCTTGTGATGATATCACTCGGCCATTGATGCAGTTAAAATGATGCAGTTAGATTTTAACTGGTGCAGTTAAAATGTAACCACAGCAAAACAACAGCTGATTATTATGAACTGTCTTTGATAGCCGAGCTGCATCTGTATTCATGACTTCCCTTTGGAGATAATAGTTATATTTTCAGGTTATTTATATCTGTTCATTAATGGTTTTCTTTCCACTTGCACACTGGCGAAATGTCAAATAGACTGAGCTTCTTAGGCAATTATTTTTGTTTGAAAATGCTTTAAGTGCCGAATGAAAGTAATATTTCGGCATTTTTAAATGTATCTAAAATGTAGCTACAACAATTAAACACAATAGCAGGATGGGACTTAATTTAAAACAAAACTACCTTCAAAGGAATGCAAATTATATTTATAGTTGAAGTAAAATGAATGGCGAGGGGAGCCAGAGCCTTAAGCACCGTCGTTCCGAGAGATTCCTCAGCAGTGGCAGGTCGCCCTTACCAGAGTCCAAATGGGAAGCAGACCGGCTGACTTTTCCTAGCGGATTGGCCAAGCAGAAGCTCGTTGAGTCACCGCAGAGTACACTGTCCCGGTGCCAGATTCCGGGACTGCCTACCTGACATTTCCCAGACCCGTGGCTGAGGGGGGTGGTACAATCACTGGACCTTTATCAAATTCCAGTGTGGCTCTTACATTTACATTTACATTTACGGCATTCAGCAGACGCTCTTATCCAGAGCGACGTACAACATTGCTCGGTAGTCTACGACTATTCTTCACTCTTGTAAAGCTAGACTTGGATAACAACTGTCAGCCGACTAGGTTACTGCCAGCTCGGTTACGCACATAAAAACCCTGTTAAAGAAAAGGACATTAATGCAGAGATAAGAAGAGTGTGTGTTAATGGGTTAGTAGTTTTTTTTTTAAGTAATATAAACATAAATTTATATATAAGCTGGTTAGCCTCCAAGGTGTTCCTTGAAGAGGTGGGTCTTCAGATGGTGTTTGAAGACAGGAAGGTACTCTGACATTCTGATGGCAAGAGGAAGTTCGTTCCACCACTGGGGAGCCAACACTGAAAAGAGTCTCGATGTACATTTTCCTCCTTTGAGTAACGGTGGCTCGAGTCGGGTGGTGCTTGTCGCTCTAAGAGGACGAGGAGTGACACGATGCTTGATCAGCGCTGATAGGTAAGGAGGTGCACTTCCGTTCTTGGCTTTGAAGGTGAGTGTTAAGGTTTTGAACTTGATGCGGGCGGCCACAGGGAGCCAATGCAGGTCCCATAGTAAAAGTGTGGTATGTGAGATCTCTTGCTGCAGCCGAGTTCCAGCGTGAGGCCAGGGGGATTCGTACTGTGGGCCGTGGTCACTGGCACGGCCTCCCTTTCTAAGCAAAGGCCCGTTATGTCCTCAGCACAGAGCCCTGATGATTATGATTGCACATTGCATGTGATGCATACTATGCACTATATGTATTGATGTATGTTGTCTGTATTGTGCCCAAGGGCTTCAGCAGGCATGGAGACCCCGGCAGATTCAGAGGGCCCAACACAGAAAAATCAGTGGGATGGACCCTAGCACGGGGCCCAAGGTGACATTTTCTCAGGAGGCCCAGAATTTCTTGCTACGCCCCTGATTGTGCCTGTGTCAACTTTTAGAATTGCTCTGCTTGAATCTGCACAAATTACTGTTTACCAGATACCTTGTGTTTACGCCTCTCTGTTGTGTAAGTTGTGTTGTATATTGATTCTCTGCCTGCGTTATGCCCTAATTGTTAGTTGTCTGTTGTCATGGTGTCGCCAACAGCAGCAAGCTGTGCCAATAAAAATTTGAACCAGTCTTGGTCATGTGCCAGTAAAGATTCTGATTCTGATTGTAGGGGGAGGCATAGAGAAATACTTGTGGGGAGAGTTGGGTAAATTCAGAAGAGGCGTGAGGCTGGAGCATCTATGGTAAAAAGCTTCACACGGTCCATCTGCAAACGGTTGTAAAGACGGTGCCGAGGGCTGCTAAGATTGGCAGTGAATGACCAATAAGGACAATCTCCAGGGATGGTCAGGGAAGACACAGATCAGACCTGCCTCATCAGCTTCCTCTATCCGTAAATGTTACCATGCCGACCATTTTGCCTGATGTTGGCTTCCATGCAAATTCACAGAAGAATGTGAACTTAGGAGTGAGTGGTGGTTGGGGGGTGTTGTTCCGGAAATTCTGTTTATAATTTATGCAGTTCCTTGCCATGTTTCCCCCTGTCTGGTGACCGCGACTGAACCAGCAGGCGGATGTGTGTGTGTGGGGGGGGGGGGGTAATGGAATGGTGACTAGATTAAGCCCATGCTTTCAAGGCCACTCCATCTTCAGATAAGAAACTCGTTGTTTCCAAGTAACCAGATACTTAAAATTTCCTACTTTCCAGATCTTGTTTCTGCTGTTGTTGTTGTCATTGTCTTTTTTTCCAATTAAAAGTATTTCCAGTACTTTTGCAAATTGTCTATGCACTATTCTATGTCCATTGTCTGTTTTAATGAAACGTGCTTTTTGAAATTTTAGACAGCTAAAGCGTGTCTGGAGAAGATCGGACCGCTTGAGGTTTAGTTTTGTTGGGAACATCTCGAGATGGACCATTAGCGTTTCAATAAGAGCAGGATGAAGCCAGAGTGAGGACAGCAGATTTCTGCAATCAGTTAGCGAGTAGCTGTCAGCTCTCGCTTGCATTTTTTCTTATTATCTCAGCTTGAAACCAAAAAACTCCTGCGGCAAGATGGCCCTAAAGACACCCGATATGAGAAGAAATGATGTTCCTTTCATGTCCGCTTCTTACACTTCCCGTTCCACGGATTTTTAAAATATACGTTGTCCCTGCCAGTATTTAACTTCATTCAACTTTGTTCCTCTCATAAGTGCACGTTTACGTATGAGTCTCTACAGCACGACCATCTAGTTGTGAACAACGTGAGCGTGTGTCTTCCTGCTTATTTGTTATACTAAGGAGGGCTAGCTTTGGTCAATGGGTTGGTTTCAGCACAACACAAACTGTGGCAGAGATAACAGGAGCCCATCCAACATTCCCATAGTAGCTAAAGATTTTCACTTTGATTATCTAAGCCAGTGTTTCTCAACCCAGCCCTCGGGGGGACACAAACAGTCCACATTTTTGCTCCCTGCTAGCTCACACCTGAACTTCAGTCTTTTTGATTGCTTGATTTTATTTATTTTTTTTGGTGCAGGTGTGCTAAGAACTGGGAGGAAGCAAAAATGAGGACTGTCTGGGGGTCCCTAAACATTGATCTAAGCATCTGTTTAATTTAGCTGTGAGCTTACCCCCCCCCCCAAAAAAAAAACACATCAGAGTATGAGTACGAGGACTTCCTGGGGGAGCGGGCATGGAATAGACATCTAGAATGAGACATAAGTTCAAACACACCAAAACCAATACACAGAATAAAAATAAAACGTGTAAGATTAATGATTACAAATTAATAAACCAGATAAATGTGAGTGCACCTGCTGTAAGGGATGAACAGCTTTGTGCATTAGTATAATAAAGTCAGTAAGAGTATATAATGCGTACAATGACTGACTAAATATGAAAAGGTCCTGTAACATGCCTGATTAGGCTAGTCCCGATTTCACCCTGCCACCCCCAGGCGCCCCTCCCTGTCTAAGGAGCTCCTACATACCGTCCCTGCCTGCACACTGCCAGCGGACTTTGAGGGGCATTAATAGAGATCAATAAAGAGCACCACCAATCCCCATTTGTGTCTTCCCTGATTTCATTGCTCCCATCCCACTGATTAACACGGGCTGTGGTATAAAACGGCTGCTCTCTCTTTTTCTTACTTCCATGCACTCGGCCATTTCCCCACCAATAACTTGCTTATAAATATACACCCGTACAAATTTCTCATTCAGCTGTTCTAAGGATTGTGGCTCAGAACACTGTCCTAGGGCAGAAGGTCACCAGTTTGAATCCCAGGGTCAGGAGGATGATTTGACCATCGGGCCCTTGTGCGAGACCCTTAACCCTCAAATGCTCCAGGGGCTGGCTGACCCTGCTCTCTCAAAGATGCATGTCACTTTAGATAAAGAAGTCTGCTAAATAACTGAAATGTAAATTTCTTAGGATAGGACCTACTAATAATATGAATAGGAAATGTCCCAAAAATCCGATCTCATCCAGGGCCAGGTTCCAGACCCCCCTACATGATCCTATATTGGATGGATGGCTTGATTTTTGAATGGATGGATGGCTATCTTGACATGCTGAGTTTCAGGGAAAATGTTATATCTCTATCTTTTTTTCGGCTCCCATTAAACTTTTTTTTTCTTCTTTCTTTAAGCACAATCCCACTCCTTTTCCCGACTAACAAATGCAGTGTCTTCATTGTAATCTCACTGAATTTAAAGTGAGGAACAATCTGTATAAAGAGGGCAGAAGCACACGCTGAGCCAGGCTACATTTATAACTCAAAGGTACCGTTCAATAGCGTTGTCTTTTATTGTCTTCATAGCTTATTCTAAATGCCCCCCCACCAACCCACCACCCCTCAACCCAGCCACCCCAAGAGGGCACTCACTGAACCCGAATGGCATTAATTACCTCCGATAATGAGGGCCGGAATGAAAGGAACATGGCTGTCTGCCAGCGTAGCTCGGTGGCCGTGGACAAAGGCAGATTGTGCATTGCTGGCATGTCTTGTGGATTTCAGAAGCAGATAAGGAGCCTTTTTCGCGAAGGGGTCTTGATTTTTTTTTCTTTTTTTACTTAACCTGCGGAATTTGGGATTCTGGCACAGCGGTGATCCTTTCCACTTTGTCCACACAAAGAGAGGCTCGTATGTGAACCAGCTGCTATAATGAGAGCCCTGGGTTCGACACCTCCAGCTCTATTAGGATCTCACCCCCTCAGCCCTCCCTCACCCTCTAAGACTATTTCTGGAGATTACTCTTTGGTTCCTTTTGAAGTGTCTGAAAGTCAGCAGGGTTATAAAGGCCCATATTGGGGGTACTTATATCCTCAGGTCAGCCTTTGTGTGGGGCAAATGGCGGACAAACACTGGTTGCTTTGATGGAGAGCTTCCTCTCGTTCTGAAGAGCGTGGCCCATTCTTTCCGTGGCCCTCGCTAATAACTGCTAATCTGCGCTCTGCGCTGGTTTCCGCATCTTCTGGGGGTGCCCTGCTTTCATCCCGTGGCCTGGGTTGAGAACAACAGCTGTCCATCACCCTTTGGAACACTCACGATTCTCCATTTGGACGGAGAGGCGTACCGTGATGCTTCCTGCTTTAACAATTTTAGTTTAGCATTTTAGTATTTTAGCTTAGCACCAGTGACTCATTTTGCATATCTTGTCATGCAGCCTAATGCTGGGTTGAATATAGTGAAATTCGCAAAATCGATATATTAATTTACGTTATAAATACACAGCATTTTGTCAGCATTATGGATGTGAAATCAAACACACCTTTGCATGGAATTGTCCAAATTTAAAGCATTCAATCATTCTGAGACATGATTGATTTAAATCATTGAAAAAGATTTAACAGCTATTAGCGCAAGACATCATGTCGGGGAATATCTGTAAGTCAGGAAGAAAGCCTGAAATTATCCTTCTGTTTGTCATTGTTAAGATTCGTCTGGCTTACATTTGTTTCACTATGCTACACGCTCTGTTGTATTTATAAACGCTTGATGAGGCCGCAGATGCAATTAGAGCGTAAAATGCTGCAGGCAGAGCGTGTCTGTGCATCACATGTGTCGTATTTCCGTGGCTGAATCGAATGCGGGCCGTGTTTGCGTGTGTGCGTGCGTGTGTGCATGTGTGCATGTCCCCAAGTGAGGCTACTCATCATAGATGTTGGTGTAAGACCTACATGTATCGGTTGACGAGTCCTCTGTGTGTGGTGTGTGATCACGATTTGGTCACACTCATTGGTGTTTCTTTGGTCGTGGGGAACAGGTAAAGCTGCAGTGAGTCCCTCACCTCTATATCTTGTTATACATCTGTAGGGTCATATGTGCAAGCATCTGAATTGAATACTAGATGGACTAAATCTGTCATATTTTGGTATTTCACTGATCCTTTTTTATTGACTCCTCATGCCACTCAAGCTCTTGTTTTATTGGTGGTTCCAAGGCTGTATCACCCCATGTCTCTATCATTCCTGCCATCCATCCATCCATCCACTTGCAGAGATTCCAACCGTTTTGACTGCTGTTTTGTTTTTCTTGTCTCCCCTGTCTTTGATAGCCTTCTTTATTCCAGTGTGTTGCTGACGAGTGCAAAAACTCACCGTCGCATCTTGCTGCAGCGATTGAACTGAGCGATTCAGTTGCAGTATCATTTTGCATTATCACGCTAGTGGGCTAAACAATGCAGATCAGTTCTACTTTTGCTGAAATCTTTAAACCTGTGGTGTATCTCTCAGTAGAGCTGCATTTACAGATAAAAAAAAAATGTACTAGTGATACTAGTGAAAAACTGAAAGCGTGAATTTCTTCAGTAAATAGCTGCTTACATTGGTAGTCACGGATGTAATCTATAACTCGACAAGGTATGTTACTTTTGTTTACCACCGAAGCTTTTGCTTGGCTCGGCTCCTCCCATCTTCCAGGCGAAACGGGAATCCCCAGATGCGTTCTCAGCATTCCTGGTGCCATGTGTTTCTGTTCACCGACGCACTTAGGCTTTCCCACCCTGGGAAGCAGTCGGAAACACAGCAAACATGCGCTCCAATCAAGGAAGACCAATTAATTAAAGTGAGTCAAATTAAACCTCTGCCTTTTGCAGGAAATGGTTCATCTCAAGTGTTCACAGCTTCCACTGTGGGAATCGGTGCAATTTCCGCTGCAGTCCTCTATACAGATGTTTGCATTGAATTGTGTTAACGGACTTTGTTTCGGATCGCCCTTCACGGCAGTGTAAATTTTCATGCTAATAGTCTCAGCTGAACTTTTTTCCTTTACTGTGTAATAATACTAGCAGCTAATATAGTTCTATTTCTCGTTACAGTTACATGTCACCTCAGAAAAAGCTATTAGAGAGATTTTGACATGAGGTTTTGGAAACGTCAGAACGTTTGAATGCGCCGGCGTATTCACAGCTCGACGGGGGGAAAATCGCAGGCCCAAACAAAGCGGCGAAATTCACAATCGGATTAGCATTCAGCCGCGGTCTCGTACATATCTGCCATAATGCTTTCATGGCGAGGCTGTCTGAGAGAAAGCAAAGGACAATTAGGGCTTTCATGTTGTTAAACAGTGCCACTTCATTCCGTCCTCCTTTCAGATCAGTCGGCGTGAACATTTCCTAAAGGTTTCATTAACACCGATACGACGCATTAACATCGGAGCGTTTAATAATTCATGCTTTTATAATGAGGGTTTTTGAAGCTCTGCTTCGGTTACTTTCCACCAATGCTGTGAATATGCACTTAAAATTCATGGTGGATTATTCCAGTTCATACCTTTAATAAATCAAAAAAGGAGATAAACACTTTGGTGACATTTACATTAGGAAGTGTGGAAAGATGATCAATGAAACATGAGATAATGCTGATTCACATTAATGCTAATGAACCCAACAGTGTATTACTTATCATTTGGGCAGGAAGAACAAGCCGGAACAAAGCATGCAATAAGAGAATGAAATATTATTTGGAACAGATAGAACCTAATATTAGTTGATGGTGATTGCAGAAATAAAAAATTAGTAGCCTTTGATATAAGTATACTCCATTTCAAGTTACTTGCTGCAAGAAATGGGATATTGTATTTCACTAGCACTTAGTAATTAGTAACTAGTACTATTGTAATGCCTGGCACAGAATAGTAATGGAAACCAGTGAAAATGTGAAGTATTTAATTCAAAATATCATCGCTTCGGCATCCAGTCTCAAATCCATGCTCATCTTTTTAAAAATAAGGTAACAGACAGCAGTTGCAGGTACGATGTGACCATGTTTATTCGCTTTATTTTGGCGGGAAACACGAGTTTTCCGTCACGAAAGCCAAGATCCTGCAGTAGTCGGAATGTTGCTGTTTGTGTAACTGATTGCCAGAATACTGGCGTCTGCTGCCGATGGGGAGATTTTCTGGGCGTTTTCCGCCACGCCTGGATCCTGACCGGGGGGCCCATGGCAGCTTGCTGGGGCTCCCTAGTTGCGTGCCGGCGGGTTTTGTTTGGCCCCGGGATTATGACCCCCGGGCTGCATCGAGTGCCTGAGGAATGTCGCAGGTGACAACTAACGGTCTCGATGTGCTGAAGGGGGAGAATGGAGCTACAGGTATATCCACAGAGAGGGGGGCCTCGTGGAAGCTAAACAGCTTGACGTTAATAATAACTCCCAGTCTCCCGCAGGCACTTAGCGATGACAGCCCCCCCCCACCCCCCACACACTCTTTGCCGTGCAGAATGGTTACTGTCAGGATTAGTTCTGGGTTACCGTAACGTGGATAAGTACTTGGGCCATTTTCTAACAAATTGTTAAATGGAGCTATACAGCCTTCAAACCCCGCTTGCTCGACTCTGGGACTTCATAGAGAAACTATGGTTACACACAGAACAGAAAATAAATAATGTACCTGTATCCTAATTATACCCACATTACTGAGTATCTCAGGCAAAAATCTCAAGTGTCAAAACCGGCACAGACGACACATTCTCACAGCCCAGAGTTCCATCCACTAATTAGCACTGTCTTTGTATGTAAACGACAATTTGGCTGCGGCTGCCAAATTATACGCTGCTATTAGGCGAGCCGCTTAAGTGAAAGTCTGCTCTCCTCGGAAAGCAATCAAGCCAGAGTCACCCGCTGCTCTCTCCCGATTGGCTGGCACGACCGAATAATCAGCCAGCGTAATTAATTATCGACCACGCAATTAGACACGGCACGAAAGACAACCTTTTGGGAAGCGGACAGGTCCATAAAAATAGAGCTTGTCACGGTGCTTAAGAACAACTTTGGACCACTTGCAGTGGGAAGAGCCGAGAAATCATTAAGTCCTGATTTTTCTGTATTTGATGTGCTTCCCACATGAGAATGAAAATCCAAGTCAATGATAAATGTTAAATACC
Organism: Mormyrus iriodes; assembly: GCA_011763525.2. NCBI lineage: Eukaryota > Metazoa > Chordata > Actinopteri > Osteoglossiformes > Mormyridae > Mormyrus > Mormyrus iriodes. The sequence goes on along the minus strand of JAAGVU020000015.1, from coordinate 1,070,832 downwards.
CTTGAAAATTATGTAACACACCAGAGTTTCCCCTTCAGCTGTACATATGCTTCTAATATAAGTATTAGTGGCTTGTCATACTTTCAATGGCAGACCAGTATTTTTCATAATGAACATGTGAAGTTCTACTCATAATACTAGAAATACTAATAACTGACTGTCCACCTTCATTTGAATTTAGTCTTGCCCTAAAGTTTATTTCACTCTATCAAATCAGATCTGAAACAACAATATATCATGAGGAATTCCCAGAGGGCCCTTCTGGATATCAGTGAAGTACCACCTCAGGTCTGGCCACATGAGCATACTGGAGATTGGATTATGGCGGTGGATTTCTGCCTGCTACTCCCCCCCCCCCCCCCCCCCCCTCGCCGCGCCGCCGCGTCAGCCCCCCCGGGCTCCGCGCGCACTCCACGCGGAGGGAAATAAAGTTATTAACAGAGA